>OX638302.1:1315910-1504576 GCA_951812265.1 Taphrorychus bicolor | reverse complement strand
GTCACCCCCACCATGCATGTGCAGTGTCGCCAACATAATAATTTCTTATGTCAGACTCAGAGCTGATTTTCCTTTCTTATTTATTTTGAGGGACTATCATGTAGTAATTAACGTGATTATGCAGAGAAAATTAACTGAAAACCTGACGATAATGTTCTTAAATTATAGGTAAGTAAAAGTTACGTTTATAATTATCATAATTAGTAAAAGGAAAATCATTCCAATTTGTGTATGGCTGGTTGTCTAATTCATTTTAATTTAGCAATACGACAACCACGATGACATGACAATTTGTCTCTTGTCACCAATTAAGGGTGTTCGTTGTTGTTGTTTTTATTGAGGTGAATTCATCTATCTCCAAATGTTTTACTTCAAAAGTGTCTATTTTGCAGTGCTGTGTGACGCGAGGCCCCATCCTGCATGTAGAAAACCCTTGCTAAGTGCTGGACTCTTCTATGACAGACAAAATCTCATTGGAAAACCAAAGACAGCGCGCCCCAAAATGCCAATCCACACATTGACAACTTCTCGACGTTGGTCTCGGTTGTCCTGCACTGTATGTGGATTTTAGAGAGTCCAAACTCATTCATTTTGTTGATTTGAGGGACCCATTAATCCAAATTAACATTCATTGGTGGAACAAATGTTTATAGCAAATAAGCAAGACCAGTAAGCAGATAGCGATGGATGTTTGATCTGCTAAGACCAGTTTCTTTCATGTTTTATCTATGTATCTGGAGACTATAGTACCTGTGAAAAAAACTCTTTTCAGTGACAACAAATCTTGCCAAACTGGCCACAAACAACTTGAAAAACTGGCCAAAAATTGGTTTCATTCCAATCGATTGCTGCTGAATGCAAGACACAGAGGATGGTGTGACGCCCCATCTTGCATGTAAAAAACCCGTTCTAATGGCTGGATGGCTTCTACAGCAGGCAAAATGTGATTGCGAAGCATATTACCAGATTTGTTGGCGTTCAAACTGCAATCAATGAAAAATGGACCTATAACATGGCGCCCCAAAATGCCGATCCACACGTTACAGTTGCTCGACGTTGGTCCCGATTGTCATGCACTATATGTGGGTTTTGGAGTGCCCAAATCCGATCATTTTGTTGATTTGAAGAGCCAGTCAATCCAAATTAGTATTGAACCGTGAAACAAATGTTTCTAACAAATCTTGGGGCTGCAATAATTTTTTATGTTAGGATTTCACAAAACTCCATTGGGGCGAAAAGGTGGGTCGGTACGAGTTGTTGATGGTTCTCTTGTTTGTAGCTTTCAAAACCTTCTTTTTGCAGATAATTATGGATAGTCGATCTACTAAGTCCAGTTTCTTGGCCAATCTGTTGAATACTCTTGGAAGGATCATCGTTTACTGTAGCAAGAACAACAAGTTTTGCCACATTTTCATCCTCTGGAGCCGCACCAGCTTGAAGTCGTCGCTTTCGCTCACAGGAACATATCGGCTTAATACTCAGTACAGTTTCCTCAAAACGAGCAACCACCGCCTGAAGTGAACTGCATGCTGGTATTGGTTGTTCAGGAAACAATGCAACAATGTTGTCTCGAATTTGAGCAAAGGAATTACCACCCCAGTATTGTTTTAAAACAAGTTTCCTCTCCTCAAAATTCATAACTAATGAAACATTTAAATAAGAAATAATAAAAATAAAATTTTACACTGTATCAACGAAATGGTTCCTAATTTCCTTACTTTTAATATCAATAAATACAATGTTTCTGTATACATTACATTTTTATTTCGGGGAAATTGTGTGTGAAAAAGTGGATGCAACAAGTACCAAAATAAGTATATTTCCATAATCAATCTATACATAAATTTCTTAACAGAAGAAATTAACAAGTGGACATGAAAAAGAAATGTAACATAAATTTAGGTAATAACACAGATAACAACAATTATTCCTATAAAAACACTATCACCTTTATTAAGATTCAATTCAATTCAATTCAAATTTATTCATGTTTACAATCACCAAAACAGCAATGTACATACCTCAAAAATAGAATAGTCTACAAATTAAATTTAAATAAATTCAGTCCAGATGTCATTATTTACTTAATACTAAAAGCTTACAGTCAACATCCTAAAATAGACTATACAGAGAGAAGAAACAAAAATTAATAATTTTGATTAAAATACTTAAAATACTCTTCATCACAATAAAAAACATTTACCATTAAAATTTGCTTAATTTCCTTTCGGAAACTATCCACTGTCAAGGCTTTAATTTTTATGGGCAGTTGAAATATTTTACCGTCCAGTAGCCAGGACCATTCTGGCACCTTCTCAAACGACAATATGAGGTTATTAAACTTTTTCGGCCTCTAGTAAGGTAAGCATGCATGTCCTCGTGAGCAGAAAACAGATACATGTTATTTTTCACAAACAGCAAATTCTCCAATATAAACATGGAGGGCAGGGTTAGTATGCCTAGCTCTCTGAAGTGCGCTCTGCAGTCATCCCTGTAGCCCAGGCCAGCCAACAATCTGACTGCTCTTCTCTGAAGCCCGAACAAACGCTTAGCCCTCGAGGCGTGGCCCCAAACAACTACAGCATAAGAGAGCCATGCATGAGAAGATGCAAAGTAAGCCGATCTAAGTACCGTACGAGATATCCTATCTGAAAGCTGACGTAGCAGGTACAAACTTGTATTAAGTCTTGAAGCCAAGTTATCAGTGTGTAAATCCCATTTGGCGCTCTCATCCACAAGAACCCCAACAAATTTAACCTGGGATACGTGGTCATTTACGGTTCCAATCTCCCTCAATGCAAACACCATCCTCTGTGCCTTGCATTCAGCAGCAATCGATTGGAATGAAACCAATTTTTGGCCAGTTTTTCAAGTTGTTTGTGGCCAGTTTGGCAAGATTTGTTGTCACTGAAAAGATTTTTTTTCACAGGCACTATAGTCTCCAGATACGTAGATAAAACATGAAAGAAACTGGTCTTAGCAGATCAAACATCCATCGCTATCTGCTTACTGGTCTTGCTTGTTTCCTATAAACATTTGTTCCACCAATGAATGTTAAATTGGATTAATGGTCCCTCAAATCAACAAAATGAATGAGTTTGGACTCTCTAAAATCCACATACAGTGCAGGACAACCGAGACCAACGTCGAGAAGTTGTCAATGTGTGGATTGGCATTTTGGGGCGCGCTGTATTTGGGTTTCCAATGAGATTTTGTCTGTCATAGAAGAGTCCAGCACTTAGCAAGGGTTTTTTACATGCAGGATGGGGCCTCGCGTCACACAGCACTGCAAAATAGACACTTTTGAAGTAAAACATTTGGAGATAGATGAATTCACCTCAATAACAACAACAACGAACCCCCTTAATTGGTGACAAGAGACAAATTGTCATGTCATCGTGGTTGTCGTATTGCTAAACTAAAATGAATTAGACAACCAGCTATACACAAATTGGATGATTTTCGTTTTACTAATTATGATAATAATAAACGTAACTTTTACTTACCGTATGATTTAAGAACATTATCGTCAGGTTTTCGGTTAATTTTCACTGCATAATCACGTTAATTACTACATGATAGCCCCTCAAAATAAATAAGAAAGGAAAATCGGCTCTGACTTTGACATAAGAAATTATTATGTTGGCGACACTGCACATGCATGGCGGGGGTGACGCGCCAAATTCAAATTCTTGCACTTTTCGAGGCGTTTTTCCAAAAAACGGCCAAAACTGGGGCATTGAAAAAATTACAGGATGATAGCTGACCATACGCTCTACAACTTTACTCTTAAAAGTTTTTCAATCAAATCAACCGTACAGGCGCAAAAAAATAAAAACCGATTTCCCATGTTAATCTCCTATGTCCAGGGTTCTGCTGGACACCCGGTATAATAGAGCTAAACTGCATTAGTAAGCGTACAACAATAACCATCCGGTATACCGCATATTATTGTCAACTCGGATTTGAACAAAATAATTATTTTGACGTTAAAACCAAAAGTTTGACAAAATTTAAAGATATATTTCTGTCCCACTGTTTAGCTTTTGCGCACTAACTGCCCCCACAATCTGAAGGGGGGCCCTTATGTAAACGTTGCGAGCTAATGTGGAGGTCTTTGTTGCGCTCGGTGGTGCTTCTGTCTCGCTGGGGCTTTCCTTCACTTCTTTGAGACTGCTGGAATATCTAAATAGCCTTGTGTTTATAAAAACCTTGTGATACAAAAAAAAACAAACCTTGATTGATTTCTGACACTCCTCAGCACACTCTCCGAAGTAGGCTGACTACTGGGGGTAGTAGAACTGGTGGTACTTTTCCTGTCATTAAAAAAAAAGTAATAAATCAAAATCAGGTAGGTTTTTCTCTAAAAATCCTACCTGATAATTTCGGTTTTTCTAAACTGCCTCCTCAGCTTCTTAATGCCGCACAGCCTGAAAAACCCTCCCCTGAACTTGGAGCTTATGATATTATACAGGATTGGGTTCACTGCTGAATTTATGTGGAACATTATTCTTGAAAAATACAAGATGTTGTAGTAAGTTTCAAATCCTAAAAAAAATCATTTTAAACCAGGGTTGTTAAATGTTTTTGTGAACTGACCAAGGCGAAAGCTGGATCCAGGCGGAGTGATGATGATCCACAGAGTCAAGGCCCTAAAGGGCAGGAGGCAAACGAAAAAAGACGCCACCACAGTGCCCAGCATCAAGATCACCTGCTTGCGGTACTTTATCACACTTTGGGTCGGTACGGAGACGCTCTTGCTTTGAAGACTGGCCTATATATTTCTTTTTGTAGCAATCGCCTATTCGGTTTTAGAAACTTACCAACTGAGCAGGATGAGTCATCAGAGTCCTGGCGATCAGCGCATAAATGCATATTAATATCCCTAGGGGAAAGATGAAAAATATAACTATAGAACCGATGAAAAAGGCGCATGGTAGGAGGTCCACCACGAGGCTGAAGCAGACAAAAACCAGGGACCCGTCGAAGTACTCTTCGGCGCTGTACTGGGTAATCGCAAGAATTGGACTAGAAAGCATTAATTCCGAAATTAGTAATATTATCTAAAAAAAAACCATTGTTTTACTTCATAGTTTACCCTTGAAAGCACTTAGCTAGGTAACATATTGTGTAAAAGCCTTCAAAATCTTGTCCTTATCAGGAAGTTTAGAGGCACAAAACTTTTAATTAGATTCGTTACGGGCTGGTAGGCATCAGCAGACTTCCGAAGTTCTTAAGGGGCATGAATAAGGAATGTGTCAGTTCTGGTTAACTGTTAATATTTGTGAAATATTAGGAGAGATTATTAGCAGCTGATGAGCATTTTTTGAAAAGTAATTTCTAGTAAGTACTTCTTGGAAACTGTTTTATAGAGATTTCGACGAAAGAATTGCAAGATTTCAAATGCTTTTTGAAAACACCAGGACAGCATTTTTTTGCCTCTAATTAAGCACTTGGATTGGCTGTTAGTTCTTGATATATCTTCTTTACAAAGACAGTGATGGATTTTTGTTCTCCTCGTAGCAGTTGTGCTCCTTTGAAAACAATTTTATAGAGATATTGTCGGAGAAGCTGCAAAATTGATTTTTGAAAACAGATAGCAGGCGAGCAGATATTTTATCGGTCGAGTCGTTCGCAAGTTGCAGGCGGTCAAAGTTGAAAATTGAAAAAAAAAGTGTTAATACCCCCCTTTGGAAATTTTCCGAAATACTTCGGAATTTTTTTTTGCAGTTTTTGATCAGAATTTGCAATCCCCTAAAAACGCAACAAACTCAATTGGAAAGAAATTAACCCCCAAAAATTTTTTTTTTTAAATGGTCGAAAAACGCGATTCTAAAAGTCCTTAAAAATCAACCCCCAAAGGGGTCTATCTCCGAACGTATTGCTCCTACGGAACTTCCGATAGCGGAAGTGAAAGAGGACATCAAGAAGAGGAAAAAAGAGTTGGATTCACTCCAATCGGTCCATCAGGCGTTCTGAAGTTACAGGCGGTCAAAGTTTAGAATTGAAAAAAAAGTCGTAATACCCCCCCCCCCTTCCTCATTGGACATTTTGAAAAACATTTTTGGATTTTTTTTGCTGTTTTTGATCGGAATGGCACGCTAGCAATCTCTTAGAAAAGTAACAAACACAATTGGAATGAAATTAAGCTTTAAAAGGCTTTTTTTCTTGAAATGCTCCAAAAACGCTATTCTAAAAGTGCGTAAAAATCGACCACCGAAGGGGCCTACTTCCGAAAATATTGCAACTATGGAACTTCCGATAGTGGGAGGTGAAAGAGGACATCAAGAAGAGGAAAAAACAGTTGAATTTTCTGATTTTTGTTTCTTTAGAGGTTAAATTCATTCGAATTGATTTTGTTACGGTCTTAGGGGATTTTAATTGGCCCCTTAAGGGAGTGTTTAAAAAATGGGTCGATTAAAAATGGGCCTAAAAATAGACCACTGAAGAGGTTTATCTCCAAAACTCTTGAAGCAACAGGACTTCCGTTGGGATGGGAGGTGAAGGAGGGCATCGAAAAGAACGAAAAACTGTTGGATTCACTCCAATCGGTTCACCTCCTCTAAAGTTATAGGCCGTCAAATTTGAAAATTGAGAAAAAAAAAGAAATACCCCTCATGATCAAATCGCTGATCAAAATTATTGGTAAGTTTGTCGGACACGTTTTCCAGCGGATTTAGAGAATCATCTACCTTGAAAAACACGTCAAAAAACATCAAAACACAGTAAATGTAAATACAGCAAAAACGTAAGAAAAGCAGACCAAGAGAATCAAGGCGACAATCCAAGCTTTATTGCGTCGAGAGCTCGGTTGTGAAACATCAAAATCGAGCAATCAACGCAATAAAGGTTGGATAGATGAGCAAGAGTATCAAGGTAACCATCCAACCTTTATTGCGTCGATAGCTTGAAGAATAAAAAATCGAGCTACTGATGGAATAAAGGTTGGATAGTCACCTTGATATTCTTGGTCTTCTCATTTCGAATTTCCATTGTTTCTGGACCGAGTCACTCCAATCGGTCCAGGCGTTTTCAAGTTACAGGCGATGAAAGTTGAGAATTGAGAATAAAAGTTGTAATGCATTCCCCTTAAGACCTTTTTTTGCTATTTTTGATCAGAATGGTACGCTTGCAATCCTCTAAGAACTTAACAAACTCAATTGGAATTAAATTAAGCTCTAAAAGGTTTTTTTAAAAATGGTCCAAAAATGCGATTCTAAAAGTGAATAAAACTCGACCACCGAAGGGGCCTATCTCCGAAAATATTGCACCTACGGAATTTGGTGAAATGGGAGGTGAAAGAGGACATCAAGAAGAGGAAAAAACAGTTGGATTCATTCCAATCGGTCCAAGGGTTCTCAAGTTACAAGCAGTCAAAGTTGAGAATTGAAAAAGAAGTCGTAATACCCCCCCCCCACCCTTTGGACAATTTCAAAAAAATTTTGGGAAAATATTTTTGCTGTTTTTGATCAGAATGGCACGCTTGCAATCCCCTAAGAACGTGACAAATTCAATTCGAATAAAATTACCCTCTAAAGAGGTTTTTTTAAAAATGGTCAAAAAACTCGATTCAAAAAGCGCTTAAAAATCGACCATCGAGGGGGTCTAACTTCGAAAATATTGCACCTACGGAACTTCCGATAGTGGGAGGTGAAAGAGAACATCAAAAAGAGGAAAAATCACTCGGGTTTACTCCAATCGATCGAGGCGTTCTCAAGATACAGGCGGTCAAAGTTAAGAATTGAAAAAGAAGTCGTAATACCCCCTGCCCTTTGGACAATTTCAAAAAAATTTTGGGAAAACATGTTTGCCGTTTTTGATCAGAATGGCGCGCTTGCAATCCCCTAAGAATGTGATAAATTCAATTCGAATGAAAGTACCCTCTAAAGAGGTTTTTTTAAAAAATGGCCAAAAGACGCGATTCTAAAAGTCCCTAAAAATCGACCCCCGAAGGGGTCTAACTTCGAAAATATTGCACATACGGAACTTCCGATAGTGGGAGGTGAAAGAGGACATCAAGAAGAGGAAAAAACAGTTCTATTCACCCGAATCGGTCCAGGCGTCCTCAAGATACAGGCGGTCAAAGTTGAGAATTGAGAAAAAAGTCGTAATACCCCTCACTGTTCATTTTCAAAAAAAATTTTGGAAAATTTTGTTGCCGTTTTTATTTTTTTAAAAGTTATAGTTTAGCTTTCTAAGTGTCCTTGCTTGTCCTGATACATCTTTTCTATAACTTTCTAAATTTTGTTCTCCTGACAGTTTTTGGAGCAGTAAGACAGAGTGTAAAACAGAGTCACGATTAATAAATTTCGGTAAAGAGACTACAAAATTTCGATTTTGGAAACGGATCACAAGAGCAGATATTGAATATTTGTTTAAACAAAACACTTGTCTTTTTGTTGAATATTTTCAGAAGCACTCGAGTTAGCTCCGAGAAAACCTCCATATTTTTTTAGAGTTTACCACTCACCAAAAACTTGTTTCATCAATGAGTTTCCACTTGAATTCTACTAAAAAATTTGAAATTAGAAAGTTGAACAAAACTTGTACCGCATTGAGTTTCTACGTTATCGAAAGCAATTTCAGAAGAACCTCGATACATAGTTGAAGAATTAGAAATTTGAATGAGAGAATTGAGCGAGGAAGGAAGAGACGAGACTGTCACCGTTGAGGAAGCAGTCAAGAAGCATAAAACTACAGTAACTGTAGAACAAGTCTACGAGGAGCTTGAATATGTAATCGAAGAACTGTCAGCACTGAATCTAGGTACTACAATAGAAGATAAGGGAGTTTCAAAGAAGAAAGTAATAAAAAAATGATTACCGTGAAGAAAAGTCATGGTTAAAAAAGAAGGCAAATTAACCCTTAGATAGCACAAGACAGCCACGGCAGTTTACATTTTGACGCCAAAAGCAATTAAATTTTTGTCAAATAATTAACTTTTTTGCTTCTAATCCCTAACAGGTTAACACTTTCTGCTATAATTGATCCTTTGTAAATAATACGACCAACCAACTAAATCAATTAATTTAGATGCTATTATTAAGATGCCATTATTTATCTAAAAAATAATACCGATTTTATTACCTTCACCATTTAGTCAACAAACTCTAAAACCTCCAGCAATATTCTATCTTATGTTCAGGGTGTTTAGTGTCACAAGTCACAGAATGGTAATGAATCAACCACTTTAATTTGTTACTAACTCGGCGACGTTTCAGGCAGCCTTTAACAGAATAGACCTTTCTTGTCTGTTACTTTGTCTTTTTGCATATCCCTATCACATAAATAGATAAGGACCAACCAGCTAAATCAATCAAACTAGATGCCATTATTTCTTCATCAATTAGAGCAGGACAATACGTATATTTCTCTGAACTAAAATCTACATATAATTAGTAAAGCGCAAATATGCCTAGACTATATAAATAAAGCAAAAACAATACTTACATGTAGCGCTGAAAGCTGAGTATCTTGTGGTGTTAACTTGTAGTGTTATGATGATGGAATGAATGGGGAGTAGGTCCTACATGATTTAGTAGAATACGGCTCAAAAGTTACATATTATTAAGAAGACTCCAATATGTAAATCCACCTATTTATTACGTAGTACTTAAAAGCTCTGATATATAATCTTTGGTTTAGCTTAAAGCTTAATAAACGACGTATACACCAAGAAGAACACTGCTAAGTGCATATAGAAAAATATCCTTAGGCTAAAGATGTATTATTAATACAACACCACCACATCAGCAAACGTACGTGTTTTATTATTTCTAGATTTCACACAAAACTCTCATCCTCGACTTTTCCATTCGATTTCAGGAACTTCTCACCTAACTCAATGTCTTGATCGTTTCCCCCACACTTTCCAGGTTTCTTATTGTTATGACATATAATAACTTTCTCAGTGAAAATGTTAACGTTAACACGTTCGTTTTCTTTCTTTCTATGCGTGCTTCCGTCTCCGCTTTCGAAAGAATCCATCGAGGACCTTATAAGCACCGAACAAGCCTTCGGTCTGCAGGAGACCCTGTAACTTTCGTGACTCGTACGCAGAGTACTGCTTCGAGTACTGGAATGTTGCCCACTGGTAAAAGTGCTATTGGTGTTACGCGAAAACAACCTACGCCTGGTCTCTGAGCAAATCATAAACCCTGTGCGAAATTTCGAGCTCATAAGGTTGTACAAAATCGGATTAATTGCCGAGTTCAAGTAGACCATAATTCTGCAGAAGTACAAGATATTGTAATAGCGCTCCACCCCCAAATTGAGCAGGCTCTCCTCAGGTACTATAATAATCCACAAAGTGAACACTCGAAACGGTATCAAGCACAGGAAAAAACTTAGTACTACCGTGCCCAGCATCAGAATAACTTGCCTTCTGGCTCGCATAGAATAATTGTCAATGTGCTTATTCAGCATTAGGTTGGTGGCGTTGTAGATGAGGTTCTTAGCTATAATGCAGTACAAGACGAGAAGCACAACAAGAGGAACTATAAAAAATAGGAAAATACTGCCAAGGAAGTAGAGGGCAGACCAAAAGGTGTTTGCTAACGTATGACAGGCAGGCTCTTTGGATCCGTCAAAATAGTCCAGTAGTTTGAATTCCGCAATACCGAGTATGGGGCTGAAAGAGAAGAAAGTTCTGGTAATATGTCAGTTTGATGAAGGAAAGAGAGGGAGAAGAGTGTAACTAAAGAAACCTATAACAGCGATAATGAATGGTATAAAAAGTATTAAGGTGTTAGTTCCTACAGTTACAGTCTTCCCACTAATTACAAAAAAGGGCTTGTTAGTCTCGGCTATTAAAAAAGTTATTAGGTTACAATAAAATCTGCATTGCGTCTGGAATATCTGTCGAGGAAATTACACAAATTGCCATTCGACAAGAAGTAAATGAATGTTTAAAAGGGTGGAAGCAAAAATTCCGCATATCAATCAGTTTTTTTTTGGTCTCAAATAAATTCCTCATGTTTGTAGATAGTTCTTTAAGTTTACATGAAACATAACACACCACAAAAGCGTTGTTAGGACGAACACAACAACAAACAAAATTAGCAAGAAAATTGTATTGTTTAATAATTACTAAATATTCAAAAATAAAAGTTAATCAATTCAGTAAATGAATAAGATGTGGTTTAGGAATGACATCACAAAAGCTTTGAAATAATAATTAGTCGATTATTGCACAGAGGGAGAATAAGGTTATTGTGTTTATCATATTATTTTGTTAATCACATTTTATAGCTTCACCATTTAGTCAACAAATTATAAAACATCCGGCAATATTCTAAATATATAATAATCGCATTATTCTTGTACATTCTCAAGACTAACGATAATCATTATTCACTTGTGATTAATGAGTTGTCATGGAAACGAAACATGTCGTAGGCAACTGACAACTCAAAAAGTAAACTGCCCTAAACATTAAATCGGTAGTTACCACTGGTTCATTCAAATAATTATCCTTCTATTAGGATGTATTGAGGCAAATGTAGGTTACAGTGTCTTTTTTTCCCTAAAATATGTACTTTTCACTGAAAAATACTTAAAATAGGCCATAAAATGAAGTAATTTACCGTCCACCCTCGTAGCATTGAAATGAACATGCGGTGACATGCGCGGGTGACTAGACCGTCATCTATCGACAAGACGCATCAAACGTCGCGCCATTGAATAGCGAAACCAGTCGTGGTCGTGGTTTTAAAATTGTGAATTATCTTTGTAGCACCTATAACCTATCATATTTCAGAAAACCCAGAATCTTGGTCGTGGATAAAGTATGGTATTCAACGCGCATTTAATGAGCGTTATTCTCTCGGGCAACTTGTGCCACTCGCTTCGCTCGTGGGCTCAAACGTTACCCTCGAGAATAACGACTCTCATTAAATGCTTGTTGTATAATATACCATTTTTCATTTCTCTATGGACGGTTTATCTCTAGTAAATGTTCCCTATTTTTGATCTTTTATAATAAGTGTTAACTGTATCATAATGTCGACCATTTCGGTTAGACGAGTATGTATCGCTCGTTCTGTTCGCCTGCTGCCAGGAAATTCGTATACTTCTCTCTCTTCTCGAGCTAACCCTTGAAGCACTTCCAAGTTTTTTAGGATTCAGTTTTGAACCAAAATTCTCTATAAAAAAAAATGGTTTTTGACGCAATAAAAAAGTTTTATTTCGAGCCACAACTACCGCGACAAACGTAACGAGCTACAAATCGTAAAAAATCGGGAATCAATAATTTGAAAGACACAGGTCTTAGGCCAAAACCCCCCTTTTCAATTTAAGTTTATTCTTTAAAAAAGTTCAATTTTGTTTCATCATCAAACTACATTTAAACTGAAGTTTATCCGGATCATGGGCTCTGACAATACTTAACGTCTTTTGTATAATATTGGTGAAGAGTAGAGTAATCTCAGTGACGTCACAACTGTAACATCGACAGTGACAGGGCGATACGTCAAATCACCGAAAAGATGTCATGTCAAGTCTTTCATTGTCAACGACCAATGGCGCCCATTACCGCAGTGATAGAACGTTGCATACTTTCATAGCGTATCTGGACGCTTATTCTATAGGGAAAAGTGAAAGTGAAAGTGAGAATTTTGACAACCTTGATTGATCGAAAAATTCTGTTGACGAATTCCATTGGCCAGCAATTCTCACTTTCACTCTTCCTATAGAATAAGCGTCCAGGACAAAGGTCAAAATTCTCACTTTCACTTTCACTCTTTCCTATAGAAGTTTCCTCAAGTGCCCGTTCGCATGAACGCAACGAGCAAAACGGCGGAACGCGAATCTCAGTTGTGATTGGAGTTTGACTTGTCATTTTAAAAAATTGAATATTTGGCGGTAATCCGTCGCTATTGCGCCGAGAGCTCGAAATGTCCAAAAATTTGGTTTGACCATCAAACGTTGACCTTCCATCGGTGTTGCGCTGTTCCGCAATTCTTTTTCCGTTGGAAGTTGCGCTGGGTAAGGACTGATTTTCATGCATCCGTTAGTCCGATGAAAAACGTTCGAAAAATAATTTTGACACATTCTCAACCATTCATAAGTTTGTATTTAATCAAATTTGGATACATCGGACATTTTTCATCGAACTGACGGATGCATGAAATACAGTCTTTATGCCTCAATTTTTATATTTTTGCAATTTTGCATTTTTGCCAGTTGCGTTCATGCGAACTCGCCCTAACGCCATCTGGATGACGTCCGGCCTTGTGCCTTGTGCCCGTGTGACGTCATCCAGATGGTGTTTATTTATTTTATCAATATATTAGAGATAGGTTTTCACCTGGTTTTTTAATTTTTGAGGGTTTATTCCTTGGAAAATTCCGGGTTTATTCGATTATAACCTCTAAATTTAACTTACATTTCTATTTTCAAACGCCTAGGTTCCAAGTTTCAACTGTTTTTCATATCTTCAGTGTTACTCCAAATTTCAATTAAAGTTTAAACTAAAGCTTACAAGGAATTTAAATGAATTTGGACATAAACGGAATTAAATCAAATTTTGCATTTAACTAAATTCTAACTTTAAAGTCACAATTTAACTAATTTTTTACCTCAAGAACAAAACTTAACTAAAGTTCGACTTTAAACTCGGAGTAACTAAATTCGGAATTTAACTAAATTCCAATTTTAGATTTCGGATTTAAGTATATACCGAGGTAAATACAGATTCCAAGGTCGGAATTTAACTGAATTCTGATTTTTTAAACACAGAGAAATGTAATTTAATGAAATTCCAATTTTATACAAGGATTTTAAATAAATTTTACTAAATTCTGACCTATATAGAATTTAACTAAATTCTGATTTTTCAAACATGGAAAAACGGAATTTATTCAAATTCCGATGATATACAAGAAAGTTAAATAAATTCCCATTTACACAGAATTTAATTAAATTCTGATTTTTAACTCGGAATTTAACTAAATTTTAACTTTAAAGTCGCAATTTAACTAATTTTTGGCTTTAAACACAGAATTTAACAAAATTTCGATTTTAAACTCGAACTTTAACTAAATCCTGATTTTTGAAATATGGAAAAAAGGAATTTAATTAAATTCCGATGTTATACAAGAAATTTAAATAAATTCTGACTTACACAGAATTTAATTAAACTCTGATTTTTAACTCGGAATTTAACTAAATTCTGATTTTCCAAACATGGAAAAACGAAATTTAATCAAATTCCGATGTTATATAATAATTTTTGGCTTTAAACACAGAATTTAATAAAATTTCGATTGTAACTTCAGAGTTTAACTAAATTCTGATTTTAAGATGTAAATTTAAGTAAATACCCACTCTTAAGTTAGAATTTAAATAAGTTCTAATTTCAAACTCGAAATTTTTCTAAATATTCTCACATATCGACATTTTACATATTTAACTAAATCCCAATTTTAAACTTGAAATTTAACTAAATTGTGATTTTTCAAACATGGAAAAACGGAATTTAATCAAATTCCGATGTTATACAAAAAATTTAAATAAATTGCGATTTACACGGAATTTAATTAAATTCTAATTTTTAACTCGGAATTTAACTAAATTTCAGCTTTAAAGTCGCATTTAACTAATTTCTGACTTTATAAGCGGAACTTAACGAAATTTCGATTTTAAACTCGGAGTTTAACCAAATTCGATTTTTAACTAAATTCCGATTTTAGGCTGCGAATTTGACTGAAATCTGATTTCAAACTTCGAATTTAACTAAATTCTGATATACATTCAATTTAATTAAATTCCGATTTTGAACACGGAATCTAACTAAATTTCAACTTTCAAGTTTCAAGTCACATTTAACTAATTTCTGACTTTACCCACGGAACTTAATGAAATTTTGACTTTAAACTCGGAGTTAAAAACTAATTTCGGAATTTAATTAAATTTCGATTTTAGTAAATTCTGACATAATATATGGAATTTAACTAAACTCTTATTATCAGACTGTGAAGGCTTTCACGGCCGGTCATAATACTATCTAAAGTGTTTTCCGGGCTATAGGGCCGTGGTCCAATGGAATTGCTTCCTTAGGTAGCAATTCCATTGGACCACGGCCCTATAGCCCGGAAAACACTTTAGATAATAAACTCTTATTTTTCAAACATGGAAAAACAGAATTTAATTAACTTTCGATGTTATACAAGAAATGTAAATAAATTCCGACTTAAATGGAAATTAATTAAATTTTGATTTTTAACTAGGAATTTAACTAAATCCCAACTTTAAAGTCGCAATTTAACTAATTTCTGACTCTAAATACGAAACTTTCGAATTTAAACACGGAAAAAGCCTCGGAAAAAGCAAGAATTCATCTAAAAATTCGCAGCGGGTTTGATGGGTAATGTGAGTATTAAAAACACCCTTTTTTATGTCTTTATTCTACCCACAATCTTCAGTAATGAATCTTGGCAACACCGCCTTAGAAGACGTCAAGAAAGTTCATCTTTCATTTGTCATCAGTCAACTGACTAGCAAAAAAAAAGCACTTACTTCCATAATATTGACGTACTTGAAAAACCGCAAAATGTATTTTTTTTTATTAATATATATATAAAGTTTACATTTTGAGAAGTTTAAAAAACTAACTTACATTGTAAACATGATGAAAACTATCGAAAATATAAAAAAATGCAAATTAACTTCCAATAAAAGGCGACTAGAGTTTTACAGCGACTATAAGGAGCGCACTCTAGAGTTAGAGGTCCGTCCTTTGTTTTCTCAATAAGAAAATAAGGATGGCGTTACTCTCAGAGCGGCAGGGCGAAAACAGAGTTTTTATATTGGTTGAAAATAAGCTGTAGGAATCAACTGGAATTGGGATATATAACCATCACTATAGAGGTTTCCAAAACGATTTACTGATAAATGACCATTTTTACCAGAGAATGCACTACAAAAGCGGTAAGGCGTAGTCTGACTTACCTTCAGAATGTCTATATAATCTGTCCAGCCTGTTCGGTCTGCAAAAGCCCCGGTCAATTTAGTTTTTCAAAGAGCAGCAAGAGCCCCAAACACACTATCTCGACATATCAAAACACTTTACATAATTCTTTAAACGCCAGTCTACATTTAATACTTTTTATTTTGCACTAAAAAGGGCCAAAAATATCAACAAAACTGCTCATTACAAACCACAAGCGAACGGCGAAAACAACATGGCGACACGAATTTTAATTTTTCAGTTTCGGCCAATCGGATCGCATTTTTTGCTTGGCCGCGTCGCTCATCCGGCGGCAGCAGGTGTGGTCTCTTTTTACCAGTACGCTTTAGACAAAGATGCCATATGACCGAGGATAGTTTAGCGCGAAATTTGAATTTCTTTGGGATAGTGTAGATTGTAGTGTAGAGGGGGGTAGACGTCTGGTTGGTACATAAATACAATATTGTTTAGTTAAACACGTTTATTTTAACGATAAATCTTAATTGTTATCAAAGACATAATAATTGCTTTCGACTCCATGGGCCTTAGTCCTAGTCCAAGAGCGAAAAGTCATCAGTCATTTCTGTCAATCGACAGAAATCTATAACAACTAAACAAGTGCGGCAATTTGCTAACAGATGGCGCACAATAGACAATATAAGGGCGCCAAATTCAAATTTTCCATTTTAGTTACTACAAAAGTATTAATTTGACGGAATCTCGCTGCAAGGGGCGTAAGTACAGAAATGAACGGGCTTTCCAAAAATGTGGTCGTTTTGGTGGTATGTGGGGGGGGGGCGGGGGGCGACCAGTGGCGTACTAAAGTAAAAAATGCGGTTTTTTTCGATACACAAATTTGTCGCGTCTTTACCGTAACTCAGGCGCTATGTGGGGTATAAGGCTCCCCATGGGTAGAATTTCCCATATGTATGATAAATTTTGAAGTCCAATTTCGATAAGTTAAATAGGAAAATGTACAAAAATTCGCAAAGTTGAGACGGCTTTAAATTTTTTTGTAATGGTCAACTTCTTGGCCTTCTGGAACCCTCCTCCGGAAAGGGCATATTTTTGGGCACTTTTAATTCTATCCCGGCAAAGGTGTCACTGTAATACAGAGTGGTTAAAAAAATGTCCCAAGAGAGTTCAAAAATAGTAAGGTAGATTTTTGCGATTTTTACGAAAACTAGAGAGCAGTCCAGCTTCGGTTGTCTATGGGCAACTAGAAGACGTGGAGAAGAAAAAATCAGTTATTAGTTTTGATCTAGCTTTTATACCGGGCGAGCCAGAAAAGTTTTTCTGTGCCTCATTTTTTGCTAATTTGGGTGTACTTTCCTTACATTTCACCCTGTAAATTTCATATTTATGCAGCAAAAAATGTGAAATAATTTAGAAGGGTAGTACACGCATGGTCCCTCGATCTGGCCAAAAATCAAGGTCCTAGCTTTGAATTTGAAATTTTGACGAATTTTTACACTTTAAATTTCAAACTGCCCCTTTGAGGTATATTTGCCTCAAACGCGTAGTCTTAACCCACTAAACTCCTACAATAGCCCACAGCGTTCGGATATTTCCTAAACTAGAGTCAAACAAACGCAAAAAAAAAGAGGAAAACCCTTAAGGACACTTTCACCCTTTACTATTTTTAATGGCTAGAATCTGTACGTTTTGGTGAAGGAGCTCGTTCATGTCCAATAGCTAGGGCGGGTCATCATTTGCCATCTTGTTTGTCGTTTTTTTTTTAACTTTCTAATCTTTGTAAATTCCAGTAGCTTCTGAAGCCCTCTTAAGGCCTCCAAGGCTTTTCCATACATCCTTCATCGGTTTTTAAAAACAGGAGAAAGTCGAAACTGGTCGCAAATACCCTGATGAGCACAAAACTTACCGCAAAGTGATTCAAAGCACCCTTTGGCACCATGTCAAAGGTTTGAGAAAAAGAAAGGGTGCACTGTGCATTTCCAGAACCATCAATGGGTACATTCAACTCCAAAACGATGTAAGTTGGGCAATATTATTTTAAAGAAACCCAAATCAAGCAACCGGAAATAACAATGTTTCCTTTTTGGTTACATTCTCAAGCGAATAAGTAAAATTCCTGTACGAAAAAGAATTTTCCAATTTCTATACGTTTTCATGTGTACCGGGGCTTATTGAGTAGAAAACTTTCGAGCCTGGCCAATATAACCAACATGTCGTTTCTTGCAAAATGAAACCGGGGACCGGCGGCGTTAAACTTAGGACCATCAGTAAATTTGCAACTAACAAAAAGAAGACAAAAACTAAGACAAGTCCTAAACTTTGCTAAATCGAAATGTATTTCGCTTCGCCTCACGTAGTGAATAGATGTATTTTCTTTCCTCCAAGCTGAATTTCTTTTAATTCCTCAGCGACACATAAAACGAACTCAGTCTTCAAAACAATAAAGAGAGGGAAATAATGGTGAGAATTCAATTCCCAGCTATTATTTACACGATATAGTTTTCTAAAAGCTGTTAGTCAAGTTTTTCCTGATAACTTGGCTTTTATCGTATTTAATAAAAAATTCACTTGAGATGGAGATGTCGAGCCGTTTTATGGAATAACCTATATGCGACAAATTCCAATACCGGTAGTTTAGTTTCGTTCCCAAACCGCAGAGCAAATTTTATTATTGCGGCTATCACGAATGTTTCCCAACTGAACCAAAGAAATCCCTACATTCCCACCAATTGAGGTCATCTTACGTTGTTGCACAAAGAAAGAACTGCCGCCACAGATAAGGCCCTTTTCCCAGAGGGCAATCGTCAATAGTCAGGCAAATCCAGGAAATACATTTTGTGATTTATGATGCCTAAGCATCAGGAGGAATATCTCTGCCATCTTCATTTCGACTGTATGCATAAATACGAACGAACTTCGATTACTTCGATTTATTATTAATATTGACAGAGTAATTTTCTAAGGACCATTCATTTTCATTGACGTCACAGGACGCCGAACTTCCGACTTTTCGTGTATATACCCCACCTTTCCAGATACTATCCGATTTCGACATATTAAACAAATACAAAAGGAATAGGCCCTTATCGGTCCAGTGCCTTTGCCAATATTTTCCTTCAGATTTATAACTTTCGATATCTTCCTTTATATTGAAACCGTGGAATCGTTTATGGTGATAGACTGTGGCTCGGCATTTAGATATAATTCCAAAAATAAAATATTTTTATTCACCAACTTTTATAAAAACGTAACTTTTTGTTGGCACCAAAAAAATATTCTTTAACAACTCATTTTAGTGTGGTAAAACATCTCGAGCGCTCTGAGAAAATTCTCATATTTCGATTCTTATTGAGACAACATCCTTTGTTGCTATGCTGTCTCAATAAGAATTGAAGGACAAGAATATCATCAGAAACAATTGTTTTTCCTTCTGTGGTTTCGTTTAAAATGTTTTTGTGGTTTCAAGTTATTGAAAGAACAATTTGGAACGAGATGTGTACAGGAGGTTCCAATAAGCAGGAATAAAAAAGAAACTTTTTAGTCCCTACGTCTTAAAAAAAATCTAATATGCCATTTATTTTCCGAGAAACATCACAATTTCCATGAAATCAAATAATCGCTGATCTCAATTTCAAAATCAAAAAGAAACTTGCCAAGACATTAATTGATTTGTCTCTTATAATCTATGCTATCCCGAAGAAATTCAAATTTCGCGCAGTGAACTATCCTTGGTCATATGGCATCTTTATCTAACGCACACTAGTAAAAAGAGACCACAACTGCTGCCACCAGATAAACGACGCGGCCAAGCAGACAATGCAGTCTGATTGGCCGATGTAGAAAAATTGAAATTCTTGTCGCCATGTTGTTTTCGCGTTCCTTTCGTTTTGTTTATAATGAGCAGTCTTGTTGATATTTTCGGCACTTTATAGTAAAAAATAAACAGTATTTCATATAGATTTGCTTTCTAAAAAGTGTGTAAAGTGTTTGATATGTGAAAATAGTGTGCTTGGAACTCCTGCTGCTCTTGGACAAACCAAATTGATGGGAGATTTTGCAGAGCGAACCGGGTGGATGCCTTACATAAACAAGAACATTCTGAAGGTAAGTCAGACTACGCCTTATCCTTTTGTAGTGTTTTCTGTGGTAAAAATGGTCATTCATAAGTAATTCGTTTCGAAAACATCTGCAGTGGCTCGATCCAAGTTGATTCCTACAACTTATTTTTTGAACCAATCGAAAAATCAACAGGCGTTTTCAGGTGGTCGCTCTAGACCGCTCTGAGAGTAATCCCATCCTTATTTTCTTATTGAGAAAACAAAGGACGTGACTACTCTTATGAATATTCACTCCAATGTACGCACCTTAGAGCCACCATCCAAAAACGTAAAATTCCACTGGCTATGGAGCCCTTTTTTGATATTTTGTATAGGACGCCCACCGTTTTTTCCAAAAGTAAAAATTCCAAAGTTATTAGCTCCAAAAAACTTTGTTCCAACGATCAGAACACCCAAAATTTCTAACACCAAACGTATTTTGCTCCAACTGTACTTTCTTCCATCGTCGTTTGTTCCAAAAATGACCTTGACGAATAATTGATGGTTGTGCTTATTTGTCCGCTGGGCGGTAGTATTACTATACAATGCCATAGATTCACATTATTAATTAATATTATTATTTTATTATTTATTGTCATTTTTCATTCATTTATAAAATTATTGTACATGGAGGCAATTTAAGGCTTTAAAGAAGTGCCAACAAGGCAGCCGTACTATGGTGATTGCCTAGGTACCAATATTGTTAAATTACCGATGTTGTTATTAAGTTAACAAGGATTTCTACTACGATCTACGGTGATCATTATACCTATTGTTTCCCTTAACAAATTATTGCTAAATATCTTGTTAAAATTTTCCTTGTTATGATAACAAGGGAAATCAGTAACAATATTGCTACCTAAAGACGTTAGGCATTGCATTATTCGAAACAAATTGTAAATATAAAGCTCTATTTGTATTAAAATGATTGATCCGGGCATACTCTTCTTATTAAATGAAATTGAGGATGATGAAGGAAGGTAAAAAATATAGAAAACAATATTTATCTCAGTTTCACCAGGATGCATTATATACAGGCACGAATTACAAATAGAAAGGCGATATATCAGGGACTTTGAAGATCCCTTTAGTATGCCTGAAAAGAGCTTTCGAGGAATATACCGATTATCAAGGGAAATTGCATGGGATCTCATCGATGAAATAACTCCTTATTTGGTAGGTAACCCAAAAAGAAATAGCAATACCAATCATTCACAAAGTGCTGGCTGCACTTCATTTCTTATCACAAGGAAGTTATCAAAAAAGTGTTGGCCAAGATATGTTTGTGCTGATGGCTCAACAAACTCTCTCAAAATGCCTCCATGAAGTCACTACTCGAATAGTAAAAAATTTGGGACCTTTTATTCAATTTGCAGAAGAAGAACAGAAGAGGACTAAGCAAGGATTTGTGGAGAACGGAGGAATTCCCAGTATATTGGTAGTTATATGTTGTACCCACGTAGCTTTTCAAGCTCCTCCATTCAACAATCATGAAATGCCCATAATCAGTTTCTTTAATTGAAAGGGCTTTTATAGCATCAACACGATGATTGCTGTGGACTCAAAAACTGAAAATTTTGGCTGTTAATGCACAATTTCTAGGATCAGTCCACGATTCTGCAATATGGAGTACCTACCTCATCAGTTAAAAGATTTATGGAAGACAGGTACTGGAATGGTGGCAGACGTTCCTGGCTAATTAGAGATTCGGGGTATCCATTGCAGCCGTTTCTAATGACTCCCATAATTGGCAGAAATTTAAACAAATCTGAAGTAAACTTCAATCTAGTACATAAGTCTTCCAGAAACGTTGTAGAAAGGCTAAATGGAGTGCTAAAGGCAAAATTCCGATGCTGCTTGGGCCACAGAATTTTACATTATAAGCCTGAAATGGCAGCTAATATCATAAACACCTGCTGCATTTTACATAATATCTGTATCAACAGAGGTGAAGGGGAGCCAGATAATCCAGTAGCAGATGATGGACAAGATATTTATGTTATGCCTGACGATCTAGATGATCCTGATGTAGATAATATCCATCAAATAAATTGTCTAAATGAAGGAAGAATAACTAGGCAGAGAATTTTAAATACATTTTTTAATTAAGAAAAATAAAACTATTTACATAAAATGTCTTATTTTGTTCTAACTGTTTACTTACGCACCTAAAAATGTTGTAAATGCTCTATATACTTGTGTACATTCATAAACATCGCTTAATAAAGTATATAATTTGATTACCACATTTTGTAATCTAAGTAATGATTTTGTAATTTTTAAATCAACCACTCTTTATGAAAACGTTTTCGAGGAGTGAGCAGTTTGCCAATAATCTTTCTGGAAACGTTCAAATTTTCACCTGCCATATATTTTTTCCACGCTTTTCCGCCTATTTTCCTTGGTTTAAGTCTTAAGGGCAACGTCACATACAGCGGAATTTAGTTAAAAGCGGAACAGAGCATAATTTGACAGTTGAATTTAAAGCATCAGATTAAACTCACTTAGCAACTTTACATTCTTATCATCTGACAAGAATATGCCTTCGAGGGAATGGAATGTGATATTCAGGTGAAAAAAAAGAACGTGTCTCGCGAGCCCCCGACCTCTTTTTGAGGTTCTCGATCAGAACGTGCCAATTATGTTCCGTGGCATATGATTATTACGTGATAAACACATTCTTTTGTGATATGATAAACATGCACCATTTATGTTCCTTTGGGACGTTCCAAGCACCTGATAAGAATAAGCCTTTCAAGAGAAGAACATGTGATATTCATGTGAAATATCATTCGGAACTTGAATATCATATGAAAAGAACGTGTCCGGCGACCCAATGTACAAGTACTTGGGTCGTTCTAGTTATATTCCGTAAAGTGCTCTACTTTCACAAAAAACAGCGGGCTGTAAAGAACCTATTCCACAAGCATTTTTTATATAAGTAGCTCTTTATAGAAAATAACTGGTATGTCCTGGAAACCTGAAAGGAGATCTTATGGTACGTTCAATATTTTTTCTACTAGTCTATATTTGTCAACTTTCTTTTCTTCTGTTAATTAAGTTTAAAATGACAGTGCGGTTGAGCTTTACAGTTCACATTCTATGGAAACGGCTTGTACATTTTTATAAAATTCCACCTAGATATGCCATTGACATTTTATATAATAAAACCAGAAAATGGCAACTTTTAAAACATTCACTTCTATTATCACTATTATTTTTTATTTATTGGTAATTTAATACCTAAATGGGATATAAATATTTTACTAATTGACTAAGTTCATTTAAAGTACGTTCTTATCATATTATTCATTAGAGCCTCTTTTCAGTAACCTCCTTGTCATGTGCTATTCTCGTACCGAAAAGTACGTGATGTGTGGGGTCATGACAAGAACGTACTTTTTGGACATTATCATTACAGAGAACATTACATTCATGTTACCTTCATATTACTTAAAGAATGTTCTTTTTGGGTAGCTTGAGGGAATGTGATAGGAACGTGAATATTCTTTTAATGTTACGTGGGAAGCTATGTCGCGCAGTATCCCCCCCCCCCCCCCCCCCGCTAATCGGTCGTTGCGTGGGGGCGGCTGTGGTTGACGCTGCTTTGTCCAAATTCCGCTGTATGTGACGTCGCCCTTAGTGTTTAAAGTTTGATCAGTCAAATGAGAAATTTCCGGAGTCAAAAAATGCGATCGCAGCGCACGTTTACCCCTTTACGCATGCGTCAATTGCCGGAACTAACGGAAATTTTGCCGAAATTAAAAAAATCTGCATGTTTTGTTTCGAAATTCAATTAAGACCATTTCACGACGTCCCAGGGAAAAAGTGGTTCCTTGGTGCCGAAAAGAAAACATTCCAAGGTCTCCTCTCGGATAGAAAGCCATTCGATGGGACGCACAGTCTCGGCACAAATATACCTCAAATTGGCAGTTTGAAGTTTAAAGTTTAAAAAATCGTCAAAATTTCAAGTTCAAAGCTAGGTCCTCGGTTTTTGGCCGGATCGAGGGCCCATATGTGTGCTACCTCCCTGAATTATTTCAGATTTTTCGCTGCATAAATGTGGAATCTATAGGGTAAAATGTGAGAAAAGTACACCCAAATTGGCAAAAAATGCGGCACAGAAAAACTTTTGCGGCTCGCCCGGTATAAGAAATAGGCCAAAATACCGTAATGAAACTATTTGTCAAATTGGCGGATTTGTCAAAAATATATTCGCCGCGCATAAAATGATTTTTTTCCTATTTTTAATAAGTATGAAGTAAAATGTTGTACATCATATGTCCGGTAACGTGTTACAGTACTCATTTCGAAATTCCAGACTCGGCTAGCGCCTCGTCCAGAAACATCTTACTCCTACTGTAAAACTATATTTATCGGACTTATAACGTAAATAACTATTAATGTCCGACAGGTCTATTATTTCATAATAATTGACTTCTATCAAAGTCATTTATATTAAAAATGATGCCCTAGAACGCATAAACAAAAAAATAACGCCCTTGGGCCTTATAAATTTAAACTGACAGTAATTTGATCAGTGACTAGTGGTGTTTCCAAATACATTGTGAATACAACTATGCTATTGCGGTTGATTGCCACCCCTATAGTTTTTCCACAAAAAAATAAAGGGTCCACCTGTTGCACGTTTTTTCAAGGCATGTCTCAATTCTAACCCTTCTAGGTGTCAAGAGGGATGATGTGCGGTCTCAGAAAAATACTAATGGTGTTCCCAAATATGTTGAGAATACAACGGTGCTATTGTGGTTGATTTCCACCCCTATAGGTTTTCCACAAAAAAATAAAGGGTCCACCTGTTGCACGTTTTTTCAAGGAATGTCTCAATTCTAACCCTTTTGGTGTCAAGAGGGATGATGTGCGTTCTCAAAAGAATACTAGTGGTGTTCCCAAACATGTTGAGAATACAACGGTGCTATTGTGGTTGATTGCCACCCCTATAGGTTTTCCACAAAAAAATAAAGGGTCCACCTGTTGCATATTTTTTCAAGGCATGTCTCAATTCTAACCCTTCTAGGTGTCAAGAGGGATGATGTGCGTTCTCAGAAAAATACTAATGGTGTTCCCAAATATGTTGAGAATACAACGGTGCTATTGTGGTTGAATGCCACCCCTATAGGTTTTCCACAAAAAAATATAATTTCCACCTGTTGCACGTTTTTTCAAGGCATATCTCAATTCTAACCCTTCTAGGTGTCAAGAGGGATAATGTGCGTTCTCAGAAAAATACTGGTGGTGTTCCCAAATATGTTGGGAACACAACGGTGCTATTGTGGTTGATTTCCACCCCTATAGGTTTTCCACAAAAAAATAAAGGGTCCACCTGTTGCACGTTTTTTCAAGGAATGTCTCAATTCTAACCCTTTTGGTGTCAAGAGGGATGATGTGCGTTCTCAAAAGAATACTAGTGGTGTTCCCAAACATGTTGAGAATACAACGGTGCTATTGTGGTTGATTGCCACCCCTATAGGATTTCCACAAAAAAATAAAGGGTCCACCTGTTGCACATTTTTTCAAGGCATGTCTCAATTCTAACCCTTCTAGGTGTCAAGAGGGATGATGTGCGTTCTCAGAAAAATACTAATGGTGTTCCCAAATATGTTGAGAATACAACGGTGCTATTGTGGTTGAATGCCACCCCTATAGGTTTTCCACAAAAAAATATAATTTCCACCTGTTGCACGTTTTTTCAAGGCATATCTCAATTCTAACCCTTCTAGGTGTCAAGAGGGATAATGTGCGTTCTCAGAAAAATACTAGTGGTGTTCCCAAATATGTTGGGAACACAACGGTGCTATTGTGGTTGATTTCCACCCCTATAGGTTTTCCACAAAAAAATAAAGGGTCCACCTGTTGCACGTTTTTTCAAGGAATGTCTCAATTCTAACCCTTTTGGTGTCAAGAGGGATGATGTGCGTTCTCAAAAGAATACTAGTGGTGTTCCCAAACATGTTGAGAATACAACGGTGCTATTGTGGTTGATTGCCACCCCTATAGGATTTCCACAAAAAAATAAAGGGTCCACCTGTTGCACATTTTTTCAAGGCATGTCTCAATTCTAACCCTTCTAGGTGTCAAGAGGGATGATGTGCGTTCTCAGAAAAATACTAATGGTGTTCCCAAATATGTTGAGAATACAACGGTGCTATTGTGGTTGAATGCCACCCCTATAGGTTTTCCACAAAAAAATATAATTTCCACCTGTTGCACGTTTTTTCAAGGCATATCTCAATTCTAACCCTTCTAGGTGTCAAGAGGGATAATGTGCGTTTTCAGAAAAATACTAGTGGTGTTCCCAAATATGTTGTGAATACAACTACGCTATTGCGGTTGATTGCCATCCCTATAGTTTTTCCACAAAAAAATAAAGGGTCTACCTGTTGCACGTTTTTCTAAGGCATATCTCAAATCTAATCCTTCTAGGTGTCAAGAGGGATGATGTGCGTTCTCAGAAGGATACTAATGGTGTTCCCAAATATGTTGAGAATACAACGGTGCTATTGTGGTTAATTGCCACCCCTATAGGTTTTCCACAAAAAAATATAATTTCCACCTGTTGCACGTTTTTTCAAGGCATATCTCAATTCTAACCCTTCTGGGTGTCAAGAGGAATGATGTGCGTTCTCAGAAAAATACTAGTGGTGTTCCCAAATATGTTGAGAATACAACGGTGCTATTGTGGTTGATTGCCACCCCTATAGGTTTTCCACAAAAAAATAAAGGGTCCACCTGTTGCACATTTTTTTCAAGGCATGTCTCAATTCTAACCCTTCTAGGTGTCAAGAGGGATGCTGTGCGTTCTCAGAAAAATACTAGTGGTGTTTCCAAATACATTGTGAATACAATTACGCTATTGCGGTTGATTGCCACCCCTATAGTTTTTCCACAAAAAAATATAATTTCCACCTGTTGCACGTTTTTTCAAGGCATATCTCAATTCTAACCCTTCTGAGTGTCAAGAGGGATGATGTGCGTTCTCAGAAAAATACTAGTGGTGTTTCCAAATACATTGTGAATCGAACTACGCTATTGCGGTTGATTGCCACCCCTATAGTTTTTCCACAAAAAAATAAAGGGTCTACCTGTTGCACGTTTTTGCAAGGCATATCTCAATTCTAACCCTTCTAGGTGTCAAGAGGGATGATGTGCGTTCCCAGAAAAATACTAATGATGTTCCCAAATATATTGAGAATACAACGGTGCTATTGTGGTTGATTGCCACCCCTATAGGTTTTCCACAAAAAATTAAAGGGTTTACCTGTTGCACGTTTTTCCAAGGCATATCTCAATTCTAACCCTTCTAAGTGTCAAGAGGGATGATGTGCATTCTCAGAAAAATACTAATGGTGTTCCCAAATATGTTGAGAATACAACGGTGCTATTGTGGTTGATTGCCACCCCTATAGGTTTTCCACAAAAAAATAAAGGGTCTACCTGTTGCACGTTTTTGCAAGGCATATCTCAATTCTAACCCTTCTACGTGTCAAGAGGGATGATGTGCGTTCTCAGAAAAATACTAATGGTGTTCCCAAATATGTTGAGAATCCAACGGTGCTATTGTGGTTGATTGGCACCCCTATAGGTTTTCCACAAAAAAATATAATTTCCACCTGTTGCACGTTTTTTCAAGGCATATCTCAATTCTAACCCTTTTGGGTGTCAAGAGGGATGATGTGCGTTCTCAGAAAAATACTAGTGGTGATCCCAAATATGTTCGGAATACAACGGTGCTATTGTGGTTGATTTCCATCCCTATAGGTTTTCCACAAAAAAATACAGGGTCCACCTGTTGCACGTTTTTTCAAGGCATGTCTCAATTCTAACCCTTCTAGGTGTCAAGAGGGATGATGTGCGTTCTCAGAAAAATACCAATGGTGTTCCCAAATATGTTGAGAATACAACGGTGCTATTGTGGTTGATTGCCACCCCTATAGGTTTTCCACAAAAAAATATAATTTTCACCTGTTGCACGTTTTTTCAAGGCATATCTCAATTCTAACCCTTCTAGGTGTCAAGAGGGATGATGTGCGTTCTCAGAAAAATACTAGTGGTGTTCCCAAATATGTGGAGAATACAACGGTGCTATTGTGGTTGATTGCCACCCTTATAGGTTTTCCACAAAAAAATAAAGGGTCTACCTGTTGCACGTTTTTGCAAGGCATATCTCAATTCTAACCCTTCTAGGTGTCAAGAGGGATGATGTGCGTTCTCAGAAAAATACTAATGGTGTTCCCAAATATGTTGAGAATACAACGGTGCTATTGTGGTTGATTGCCACCCCTATAGGTTTTCTTGATACCTCTCCCTCGTCCCTCTTGACACCTAGAAAGGTTAGAATTGAGACATACCTTCAAAAAAACGTGCAATAGGTGGAAACTTTATTTCTTTGTGGAAAATCTATACGGGTGGCAATCAACCACAATAGCACCGTTGTATTCCCAGCATATTTGGGAACACCACTAGTATTTTTTGAGAACGTACATCATCTGTCTTGGCATCTACAAGGGTTAGAAATAAGACATGCATCGAAAAAGCGTGCAATAGGTGGAAACTTCATTTTTTTGTGGAAAACCTATAGGGTCGCAATCAACCACAATAGCACCGTTGTATTCTCAACATATTTTGGAACACCACTAGTATTTCTTTGAGAACGCACATCATCCTTCTTGACACCTACAAGGGTTAGAAGTAAGACATGCCTTGAAAACATGCTTTGGCTAGAAGAAAGTCGGGAGGCGGCCTGTAACACTGTTGGCCACGCCGTCGCTTCGTGCATTGTCGGAAATTTTATGGCTGGTATTTCATGGATAACTTCACACTAACATATTCATCTAGCAGGCTGAGCAATTGACAGATTCGCCCTATTCCTTCCATGTAAATGTGTCGTTTATATGTCAATTTCTTTAGAGTTATATCTATAAGTGTTGTTAATTTCATGGAGGTAGGTAGGTCTGGAGGTGCCAAACAAGTGACAAAAGATCTTTCATCTCTTCCATTTTTCTTCCTTTCGCTTAGGTTTTTCTGATCTTCCATAGGTTTTTTCCTCCACTTTTCATTGTTTCTTCAAACCAGCCTAGACATGCATCTAATGCAGTTGCTTTGCGCGTTTCCAAACTTTTATTAGTTTTCTGCTGATACCTTCTAGCGATTTTGTATTATTTTTGATTCTCTGATTATATTAAAAATACCTGCTAATGCTATTCGTAGCTTCTTTAAACTAAAGAAACTGTATTTCGGGTTTCATAGGTGTGAAGGGTTGGAAAAGAGCGGCCCTATTAAAGAGGTAGAGCCTTGTGGTGATCTTTCACACCTACATGATTTTAGGAGCAATAGTCGTCGAAAACTTAGGCGATTTGTGATTAAATTGCAAAATTGGGCCACTTAATTTTCAGGTCCCTGACCCATAATTGGCCTTTTTTTGTATGTCTAAGCGAGATTGTCTCGTAGCGAAATGCAAATCGTTACTACGCTTCCATAATTTCCCATTTGCCCGCGAATGCCAATGCGCCCTTTTGGCATTAGAAAAGCGCTAACTTGCCCTAGAGCACCGTACTAAATGCCATCCAAGAAAGGAATAACAAGCCGGCTCTATTACAAGGAAAACTACTTTCCAAAGGCATACGCGACGTAAACGAAGTTTATAAGCGACTTAGCTGAACCGGTGGTTCAATGCTCAGTGTTCGACAGAACAGATTTACAACGGCTCCGCCCAAGGGGACAACGAGCGAAACCGAAAGGGAGAGCAACCAGTGCGTAATTTTATTTCCTGCGTCCTGAAGGAGTGAAATTGACGAATATGGTCATCAGGCAATTTGGGCCAATTAGTTACGAGATTGCGGAAGATAAAGCCCGTAATCCAGACTTTGGTTAAGCGGTTAGGGCAGATAGATTAAGAGGAGACAAAGGAACGTGTAGGAAGAGATTTTGTTAACTGTTTTAGAAGGGTATACATACACTAAAAAATTATGTGCTTGTGTCTTCATTAGAGTGAAGCAAATTTTAAGAGAAATAATTAATAGAATATTTCTCTCTCATTACTAATTTGTCAAGAAATCGTCAGGAGAATTGGCTAAAGTTTTAATGGAAATTTCAAGTTCTGATTGATTTTCCAGAAACCCTCAAATAGTCTGGTCAAAAATGAAACCTTCCTCGTTTATTTTTATACATTGTGGTGGCAAAAGGCCCTCTACTAAACAGATATTTTCGTTCAGAATCATAAGGAACAAAAACATCCTTAATTTACTTCAAAATAACATAATTAAACATCCGTCTTTCTTCGCTCTTAAGTATCACTCTCCAGTAGTTTCCCAAACACGTTCCCGTTTTCCCAGACGAAAACCGACGTTGTTAATGAAATTTACGGCACTAAAATTCCCATAAAAATCGCTCTGAGGCCATTAGGCGATACCAGATATTATCAACAAGTTTTCCGACATACAAATACAGGAGTAACAATTTGGCAGGGCTCCAATACTGCAACGGACAAAATGCGAAATCGTTTCGAATGATATAGGTGAATAAACTTGAGTTTTCCTTAGAGATGATTTATTGCCTTGGCCAAAGTTAAAGATTCCGGTTTGTATTAGTAAACTTTGCGGAATTACGAACGTATGACTATATTTTATGTTTCATTATGTCACGCCATAACGGGCCTTATAAAAAAAATACAATGAGAAAGATGTTGATTAATGCCGATAGCTTAATCTTCTTCACCAACATGTTTCACTTTGAAGCGTATTAACGCTAATTCCGCTAAGGTATTCCTTATAAGGTTACCACACCTTGAATACCTGTGTATGTTGCACGAAAATTTCGGTGTTTGCCATTTTTTTGTTGCCATAAACTTACATACCACGGCGATGACTAATATTATAGGTTTACTACACACAAAAAAGAAATATCTACGATGAACGCAACTTGCTTTCAACTGAAATATTTTCTTCTTTCCATATAACGAAAATAATACTTTTTCTTATAAAGAAATTAGTTTTTTCAGAATGAGTTACTTTGTATGAAACAGCGCATTAGTTCAACACAGTTTATCTTATATAAATATGAACCAATTTTTTTTTAAAAAAACTATATTCTATTTATAAGAAACAAATTTATTTTTTCCTTTCAGATAATTTTATTTCCAGGCAAAAAATTGTTAAATATTTTAGACAAATAATTTATTTAAGGAAGAAACAATATAATTATGTTTTAACCAATAATGTCTTGAATTTTCACTATCGTTCTCTTAGTTGGAAGAGAACTAAAATATGATGTGTTACATCAAAACAAAACTTTTTTTGAATGAAACCTAACATTTTCTCTGTTCTAGAAAAGGTTTTTATTCGAAATTTTTGTAATAATAATCACTCTATTATTATTCTTTGTTACGTTTTCTGCATTTTTTTGTTTTTTTCTTATATATTTGTTTTCATTGATCTAAAATCGACTTTTTATTGGGTTTCATTCAGGGTTTTCTCTATTTTATTTGTTAATTTTTGACAACTTGTTCTTTGTTTACTCCTTTTTCTATTGCAATTATTGTCTCTCGTGTTTGCTTTGACAGTTCTGCAAAAAAAGATTCCGACAATTTAGTTATTTGTTTCTCCTCCAAGTCACCAATAAAATATCAAAACAAAATTTACTGCTGTTTGAAATTGTTTGTGTTCTCTTCTACCGTTCTGTCTTCTCTTCTTGTCGTAATTTTTCTTTGTACAAGTTTTTCTATCTTGCTGTTTTCTTCATTTTTCAAATATTCGTTGTTATGCTTTGTAGAAAAGCTTTGTTATTTTAATTGTTTTTCTTTCATCTAAGTTGGATTTTTTCTTTAGGTTTTCATTCTTTTGATAGAATTTTGAAACAAAATTAATTTTTTTTAGGACTGACTAATGGGAATGTATACTAATTTGTATTACATATTTGTAATAAGGAAAATTTGGCACAAAACTAGAAATATTTTAAATTTATTTCTTTACCTTAATACTTTTTTTTTTAGCTTGTTTTCACTTTTCTTTGCATTTCCGACGCTTTTAGAATATTTTAATTGATTTTAGCCATTCTCTTAATTTGAATTTTTTAATTGTAATCTAAATTTTTGATGTTTTAATTTTTTGTTTTCGTTGATCTAAATTGGAGTTTTTTCTTTAGGTTTTCATTCTTTTGAGAGAGTTTTGACACACAATTAATTTTTTTAAGGACTGACCGGCTGGAATGTACACAAATTTGTAATCCATATGACTAAGGGAAATTTGGCACAAAACTAGAAATATTTTAAATTTATTGCTTTCTCTGCAAACTTTAGATATTTTTTTTAGTCTTTTTCTACTTTTCTTAACTTATTTCTTATTTGAACTTGATTTTAATTTTGTTGAAATAATTTTAATTTGAATTTTGCCGAACACTCCAAATTTGTATTCTTACATACTTTAAGAAATTTTTCACGGAAGGCCTTGGCCTTAACCCTAACCTGATTAAAAAAAAAAAACATTAAAATTGATATTTTTAGGTCAAATAAGTTCTTTCCATAAAATTTTAGTTCTAATTCTAATCTGAATTCCTGCAAAGACTTCAAATTTGCATTTATAGACGCTCTGCGTAATTTTTAGATCCTAATGCAAACCTGAATTTGCTCAGAAACTTTTATTCTGCATTTTTGACGCTTTTAGTAATTTTTAATTGATTTTGGCCATAATCTTAATTTGAGTTTTTCCAAAGCCTCCAAGTTTTTATGTTTACCCACCTTGGATCGTTTTTCAAGTATTCTGGCATTACTTTTCCAAAAAAAAAAAAAACATCAAAATTGTCATTTTTAGGTAAAAAGAGTTCCTTCTACACAATTTTAGTTCTAATTCTAATCTGAATTTCTCCAGAGACTTCAAATTTGCATTTTTAGACGCTCTGCGTAATTTGTAGATCCTAGTGCAAATCTGGATTTGCTCAAAAACTTTTATTCTGCATTTTTGACGCTTTTAGCAATTTTTAAATGATCTTGGCTCTAATCTTTATTTGATTTTTTTCGAAATAACCCAATTCGTTTTTACACACTTTGAGTTATTCTTTACGTATTTTGGCCTTAGTGCTAGTCTGACTTTTTCAAAAAATATCAAAGTTATCATTTTTTTTATAAAATGAGTCACTTTTAATCAATTTTAGCCCCAAATCTATTGTAAAATTCTTGAAAGACAGCAAATTTGCATTTTTAGACACTCTGTGTACTTTCTTAATCAATGTTGACTTCAATCCTAACCTAATTTTGCGTACAAACTTTTAATCGGCATTTTTTGACAGTTTGAGTAATTTTTAACTGAATTTGACAATAATATTAATTTGAATTTTTCCAAAGCATCCAAATTTTTATATTTACTCTCTTTGAGTCATTTAGCACGTATTTTGGCCTGACTTTTAAAGAAAACATAAAAATTTTCATTTTTAGGAAAATTCGAAAAAATTTCAGTTTTAGTTCTAATCTGAATTTATCCAAGACTTCAAATTTGGATTATTGACGCTTTTAGTAATTTGTAATTGATTGTGGCCATAATCTTAGTTTGAGTTTTTCCAAAGCCTCCAAGTTTTTTTATTTACCCTCTTTGAATCTTTTTTCAAGTATTTAGGCATTACTTTTCCAAAAAAACATCAAAATTGTCATTTTTAGGTAAAAAGAGTTCTTTCTACACAATTTTAGTTCAAATTCTAATCTGAATTTCTCCAGAGACTTCAAATTTGCATTTTTAGACGCTCTGCGTAATTTTTAGATCCTAGTGCAAATCTGGATTTGCTCAGAAACTTTTATTCTGCATTTTTGACGCTTTTAGCAATTTTAAATTGATCTTGGCCTTAATCTGTACTTGTTTTTTTTTTTAAATATCCAAATTCGTATTTTACACACTTTGAGTTATTCTTTACGTATTTTGGCCTTAATCCTAGGCTGACTATTTCAAAAAATATCAAAGCTATCTTTTTTTTTGATAAAATGAGGCACCTTTAAACAATTTTAGCCCCAAATCTATTGTAAAATTTTTGAAAGACACCAAATTTGCATTTTTAGACACTCTGTGTAATTTCTTAATCAATGTCGACTTCCTGGGTAACCTGAATTTGCCTACAAACTTTTAATTGGCATTTTTTGACAGTTCGAGTAATTTGTAACTGATTTTGACAATAATATTAATTGGAATTTTTCCAAAGCATCCAAATTTTTTACTCTCTTTGAGTTATTTAGCACGTATTTTGGCCTGACTTTTCCAGAAAACATAAAAATTGTTATTTTTAAGAAAATTCGAAAAAAATTCAGTTCTAATTCTAATCTGAATTTATCCAAGACTTCAAATTTGGATTTTTGACGCTTTTAGTAATTTGTAATTGATTGTGGCCATAATCTTAGTTTGAGTTTTTCCAAAGCCTCCAAGTTTTTTTATTTACCCTCTTTGAATCTTTTTTCAAGTATTTGGGCATTACTTTCCAAAAAAACATCAAAATTGTATTTTTTAGTTAAAATGAGTTATTTTCAAACAATTTTAGTTCTAATTCTAATCAGAATTTCTCCAAAGACTTCAAATTTTCATTTTTAGACGCTCTGCGTAATTTTTTTATCCCAATGCAAACCTGAATTTACTCAGAAACTTTTATTCTGCGTTTATGAGGCTTTTAGCAATTTTTAATTGATCTTGGCCCTAATCTTTATTTGATTTTTTTCGAAATATCCAAATTTTACACACTTTGGGTTATTCTTTACGTATTTTGGCCTTAATCCTAGCCTAACTTTTTCAAAATATGTCAAAGCTATCATTTTTTTTGATAAAATGAGGCACTTTTAGACAATTTTAGCCCTAAATCTATTGTAAAATTCTTGAAAGACTCCAAATTTTCATTTTTAGACGCTCTGCGTAATTTTTAGTTCCCATTGCAAACCTGAATTTACTCAGAAACTTTTATTCTGCATTTTTGACGCTTTTAGCAATTTTTAATTGATCTTGGCTCTAATCTTTATTTATATCTTTATCCAAATTCTTATTTTACACACTTTGAGTTATTCTTTACGTACTTTGGACTTAATTCTAGCCTGACTTTTTCAAAAAATGTCAAAGTTTTCATTTTTTTGATAAAATGAGTCACTTTTAAACAATTTTAGCCCCAAATCTATTGTAAAATTCTTGAAACACACCAAATTTTCATTTTTAGACGCTCTGCGTAATTTTTAGTTCCCAATGCAAACCTGAATTTACTCAGAAACTTTTATTCTGCATTTTTGACGCTTTTAGCAATTTTTAATTGATCTTGGCTCTAATCTTTATTTCTATCTTTATCCAAATTCTTATTTTACACACTTTGAGTTATTCTTTACGTACTTTGGACTTAATGCTAGCCTGACTTTTTCAAAAAATGTCAAAGTTTTAATTTTTTTGATAAAATGAGTCACTTTTAAACAATTTTAGCCCCAAATCTACTGTAAAATTCTTGAAACTCTGTGTAGTTTCTCAACCAATATTGACCTTAACCCTAACCTGAATTTGTACAGTACAGTTTGAGTAATTTTTAACTGACAATAACATTAATTTGATTTTTTCCAAAGCATCAAAATTTTTATATTTATCTCGTTTGAATCATTTTTCAAGTATTTTGGTCTTAATTCCGGTCTGACTTTTTCAGAAAACATCAAAGATGTTATTTTTAAGCAAAAAATGAGTTCGTTTCAAACAATTTTAATTCTAATTGTGATTTAAATTTTTGTTCTTTTATTGTTTTTTTCGTTGATTTAAATTGAATTTTTTTTTTAGATTTTCATTCTTGTGAGAAAATGTTGACACAAAATTGATTTTTCTTTAATGACTGACCAGTTGGAATATTTTGTTGGAACACATTCGTAATACGTATTGTAATAAGGGAAATTTGGCACAAACCTAGAAATGTTTTAAATTTATACCTGCATATTTTATATATTTTTTTTAGTTTTTTTTCTACTTTTCTTAACTTAATTAAAATTTTAACTTAATTTTAATTTTGTTGAAAAAATGTTAGTTCGAATTCTGCCAAAAACTTCAAATTTGTATTCTTACATACTTCAATTGATTTTCACGTATTTTGCCATTAATCTTAACCTGACTTTTAAAAAAAAAACATAAAAATTGCTATTGTTGTTTATAAAAAATGTCAGTTCTAATTCTTATCTAAATTTCTCCAAGACTACAAATTTTCATTTTTGACGCTTTTAGTAACTGCTAATTGATTTTGGCCATAATTTCATTTTAATTTTTTTCGAAATTTTTTGGTTGGGATAAATTAGTTACAAATACAATCTTGTGAGTCTATTTTGAAAAATTAGTAAATATCTCAAAACCGATTTAAAAATCAAAAAAATTAATTGGCTACGGGAACTAACTTTATGGATGTGTTGGTGGAAAATAAAAATGTTAATAGATATCTCGGAAACAGTTTATTGGTATATATTAGACGTTCGTGTTAGTTCGTTTTTATATTTTGCAAAATCACAAAATTATTAAATATCTTGAGAACGGTTTGAAGTTACCAACATTTCGATTGGACAAAAAAAAAGGTTTTATGTAATTGGTTATTCACGTCAAGAAAGGGAATAGGTAGATTAGTATTTTTCTCAAAATAATTTTTATTCGAAATTTTTCTTCATTTAAACTGTGAGCGATAATTATGTAAGACAACACAAATTTAATTATTTTGTCTGAAGAAAAAACGTATTTAACTTACCCGTAAGCATTACATATAAAATAATCATTTCACACAAATTTGAAAAAAAAAACATATTTCATTTGTAACAGAAGACAATAAGAAGATTATGAGAATTTTCAAGAAAAACAAAATGAAATGTCTATTTTTACATGAACAAAAGGAAATTTGAAGTAAGACAATAGTTTTGAAAAACAATTTTCTTTTAATAAATAGAGTGCACTGATCCGTTGAAGAAAAATTTTCTTGCTCTGCTAAAAAATGTTTTAAACAAAAACAGTATTTTTTAAAGAATGAACTTCCTTCTATCAAAAAAAAATGTTTATGTGTGTAGATAAAATGCTAGTTTACATGTATGTTTTATTCCAACACTTAAGGCTGTCATCATCAGGTGTGTATGCTCTTCAAAAATATTCTCTTACTGAGCAAACTCCGATGGCAGATGTTCCTGTCTGGATGTCTTGGAAAAACAAAATCGACATAATGCCGTCGATGATGGACGCGAAAGCCCAATCCACAAAGTTAGCAGGGTCTTGAACCTAAATTGTTGTCTCCTGACAAACAAGCTCTTAGGATCTGGTTATTGAACAAATATGAATATATTTGTGATTCTTAAAAAGGGCCAAACTTCAAGGCAGGGAGAGAATTCAAGGCATTCGAGTCCATTTATCTAAGTCAGAAGTGAAGTTAAAAAAGTAGGGTAACGTTTTTCGGAGACTGCGAGCAATTAAAAGTTAATTTTCTATAAAAGGTGGAAGTTTTACAGATAAGAATTTCAAAAAGGACAGGTCCCATTAATTTATAAAAGACACGGCAACAGTAACAACGTTTTGTTATTGTCCACAATCAATAATTTCTGTTTCTTTTTCTGAAAAGTGTGTAGTTTCCAATTAACCAATGTGGACGTGACAAAGCTTGAAGACGATTTCAACAAAATAATAGAAGGAATAAAATGACAATGTGTCACGTTATCTATATCTATTGAAAGAGTTTAGTGTGGTTTGATGATTATACAGCTAGTTAGTAAGTGCTAAGATCAGCGAAAGCCTCAATTGCGTACACAATCTATAGCCTATATAGTTCTATAGCAACACGCATTTAGCTCTAATAAAGCCTTTATAAAGCATTAGGTACCTGGTAAAAACTGCCGCTATCAACCAAGCGAGGAGACAAATCACTGAGGCCCTGGCTTTCGTGCAAATATATCCGGCCTTCAGGGGTTTGCATATGGCGTAGTACCTTTCGAAACTTATGGCTAGTATGGTCAGCACTGAGGCATGGGCTACGGTCAGTTCTACAAAGGGCACTGCTTTACCTGCAACAAAAATACACCTACAGTTGCACATGAAAATTTATAAACAGCAAGATTCAAATCTACGAAGGCGTAGAAGGGCCAACAAGATTTTTTTTCTTAAATTCCGAGTTCAAAGTCGGAATTTAGTTAAATTCCGAGTTTAAAGTCGGAATTTAGTTAAATTCCGAGTTTAAAGTCGGAATTTAGTTAAATTCCGAGTTCAAAGTCGGAATTTAGTTAAATTCCGAGTTTAAAGTCGGAATTTAGTTAAATTCCGAGTTTAAAGTCGGAATTTAGTTAAATTCCGAGTTCAAAGTCGGAATTTAGTTAAATTCCGAGTTCAAAGTCGGAATTTAGTTAAATTCCGAGTTTAAAGTCGGAATTTAGTCAAATTCTGAGTATATGATTGACAAATCAGTGGCGTAGACGCAAGGTTAATAAAACATTTCTATTCCATGTTGTACAAGAACGACAAAATATTCTTTTTCTACAAACGTCAAATAATGACGCATTTTACGCTTTCATTAGACAAACGTAAACCTAATCTTTTTTGAGGATCAGAATGTGAGTTTACTTTTCCGCGCGTTGCCCAGGACAGCAAGCGATAAAAATTTTTTCGCTTGCTATCAATAGCAACTACCACCACTCAACCAATTATTAAAAACGTCATTGTCACTTTGATTTACATTTTCAGATTGTGTCTTCAGTTATGGTCAGTTGTGATTCATATTATTTGAAATTGATCGTTTGCAGAAAAAACGTTGTATGCATTACGAGCAAAAAGTAATTTTTTTGCTCTCGAGTGATTGCCGCTCTCCGCTTCGCGTCGAGCGGCAAACTTCACTCTCCGAGCAAAAAAGTTGTACTTTTCGCTCTTAATACATAAATAACTATTTTCTACAAACGTCAAATAATGACGCATTTTACGCTTTCATTTGACAAACGAAAACCTAGCCTTTTTTGAGGATCAGAATGTGAGTTTACTTTTCCGCGCGTTGCCCAGGACAGCAAGCGAAAAAGATTTTTTCGCTTGCTGTCAATAGCAACTACCACCACTCAACCAATTATTAAAAACGTCATTGTCACTTTGATTTAAATTTTCAGATTGTGTCTTCAGTTATGCTTAGTTGTGATTCACATTATTTGAAATTGATCGTTTGCCGAAAAAACGTTGTATGCACTACGAGCAAAAAGTAACTTTTTTGCTCTCGAGTGATTGCCGCTCTCCGCTTTGCGTCGAGCGGCAAACTTCACTCTCCGAGCAAAAAAGTTGTACTTTTCGCTCTTAATACATAAATAACTATTGTGAAATGGATCAATATTTTGTTAACTACGACGTCCTTTTTAAGACTCCTATTGTGATTACTTTTAAGAGCTATGATCGATATCTCGGAACGTTTTTTGCGGGAATACCCGCGCCAATAAAACACATAGGCTTTAAAAGTTAATTGATTTTAAAATCATTGGCGTATATTGATAGTTAATAATGAAAAAAAAAATAAAATTGTAGAGATAATAAAATAAAAAAGAAAACTGCTAACATAAAAGTCGATACGACATAATTTTTCGTAATTTTGAAAGCGTTTTATCTCAGAAACCACTTATGATAAATTCATAGTTTAAAAAAGCTCTGAAGGAACGTTTCTTCTAGAACAAACTACCTTGGGCAATCTTTAATTAAACCAGTTTTATCAATGTAATACGGTATAAAGTTTTAAAGTTGAACTCACTCCATTTGAATGGCGTTGGGTAGAAGAACATTTGCACTGGGGAATGGCAGAGTAAAACAATAATTGCATTTTTACAAATGAATGTAGATTTTTGTTGTATGCATCAAATGGACGTATTTTAGTGTTGAGAGGCCAGAATGAACGAAACCTGCAAGGAGATATAGAACCCAGAGTGCCATTTGGGGGTGAAAGTGTCAGCGTATGGGGAAGCGTAATGGGAAATGGAAAGACTGACTTAGTGGCCTGCTAGGTCGCTAGGTCGCCCGAAATGAATGTTATAAAGTGATGAGAAGAATGAAACTAAAACTGAAAGAAAGAGAGCAAGAATTTCAAAACTTGGATGAATTCGTAGTGGCACTTAGGGAGGAATGGGAAGCCATTCCCCAGGAGTTTATCAGAAATTTGGTGGAGACCATGCCAAGAAGGGCCGCTGAGGTAATGCGAGTTTTCGGTGGGCCCACACATTATTAAGTACATAAATTCGTAGATTTAGTTTACCTCATTAAATTTTTGAATTGCACTCGTATCTTATTTGAGACCACAAAACAAACATCCCCAAAACCGTTCCGATATTTAGCAAACCTATTAAATAACACTTCACTTAAGTTAATAGTACATTTTTGAAGTTACAGCAAAGGACCTGGGAAATCATTAACAGTGATGATGTCACAGAACTAATATTAAAGTTTTGCGAAAACATCCGAAGCAATCTTTATGAACTAGAGTTCTACGTCACTAATTTTGTACTTAATGAGCTTTTAAATTTAGTTTATATCATTAAAATCGGGTGACCTACACTGCTATACCGAGCAAAAAATAAAAATACTTCAAACTTTTTGAAAATACCCTGTAACTTTATCTCGAGCAAAAAAACAAAAACCGCCGAATATGTCCCGAGATATCTACCAAGCCTATAAAATGACATGACAAAGTTGAAAAGTTAAGATTTACCGTAGATATCAAATAATGCAATCAGTTCAAATTTTACATTTTTGCGCCGTATCACAATGATAAAACTGGTTTAGTTAAAGATTGGTTCAGATAGTTAGTTCTAGAAGAAAAGTTCTTTCAGAGCCTTTTTAAACTATGAATTTATCGTAAATGATTTCTGAGATAAAACGCCTTGAAAATTGCCAAAAATTAGGTCGTATCGATCTTTTTTGTTAGCAGTTTACTTTTTTATTTTATTATCTCTACACTTTTATTTGTTTGTCATTATTAACTGTCAATATTCGCTAACGATTTTCAAATCAATGAACTTTTAAAGTCTATTAGTTTTATTGGCGCGGGTATTCCCGCAAAACACTGTAATTTATAGAAAGGTGCAAAACTTTTTGTAAACGTCCCGTAACTCTTCTTGTCGACAAAAAAAAAACAAAAAACCGCAAAAAACGTCCCGAGATATCGATCACAGCTCTTAAATGTAATCACTAGAGGAGTCTTAAAGTTAGGACACCCACCATGAAGTCGTAGTTAACAAAATATTGATCCGTCTTTTAAACATTTTTTTGCCGTTCTTGTAGAATATTGTTCTTGCGTCTACGCCACTGATTTGTGAATCATATTGTTACGATCGCAGCAACGCCGCATGGGAGGCGGGGCAACGCATGGGAGCGTGTTGGTTGGTGGAGCTTCGCGACCTATCCGCGCTGCGTCATGGCTGACACGAGTGATTTATTGCTCGTCTGGCTTAATCTAGAAGGCAGTTGTTTACAACCGTTTTTTTTTATATGAGATTATTCAAGAATTCTTATAAAGAACTTTCTAGGTTTTTCTGTAATTTTAGGATTGTATATAAAAGGCGCATAGAGCGCCCGAGTAGGAGTAGTCTTATTTTAATCGAGCTATAAGTAAGCTAAAGTTACGAAGCGATAATAGAAGGCTATAAAGTGTTAAGTAGTGAGTTATTTACTAGTCGAATTGTACCGGTGTGTATTTGTGGAGTTAATAAATAGTGTTTTCGTATTAAATCGTTACACTGGAATTATTGAACCCCGAGTTCGCAACAATATGTAACTAAATTCCGACTTTAAACTCGGAATTTAACTAAATTCCGACTTTGAACTCGGAATATTAACTAAATTCCGACTTTAAACTCGGAATTTAGCTAAATTCCGACTTTAAACTCGGAATTTAACTAAATTCCGACTTTAAACTCGGAATTTAACTAAATTCCGACTTTAAACTCGGAATTTAACTAAATTCCGACTTTGAACTCGGAATTTAAGAAAAAAAATTGTGTTGGCCCTTCTACGCCTTCGTACAAATCAAATATGAAGAGCATTAAAACTTGAGATCTGTTTTCTGACTTGCTTAGGCCGGAGTGCGTGGTATATAGTTTGTTAAAACTTGTTTGGGATCTAAATGACGTCGTTGCTCCTCTACTTTAAATTCCGGAACATCCGGGGATAAAGTGATTATCCTATTAACCTTTCAGGCCTTCATAATTACTAAGGGCTGTCCAATTTACTCCCTCCATAAAATGAAAAGAAACGATTGCGATTCCGGCTTTGACTTTACAATTATATACGTCAAACTAGAGCAATTTAACAAAGATAAAAACAACTTGAAGAGGTTTTTGATTTATAGATGGCGGACGCCGCAAAACTTATACATGACACAATGCAAATCCCGGTGCTCTCGGCTTGTTTGGGCCCGTATTAAATCGGGCATCCATAACTAAAGTCAGAATGACATATAAATTGTTGAGGCCCCCATTAATATGACACATGGCCAGGCTTATGCAAATAGGCCCAGTAAGAAATAATTTACATTTGTTATTCTTCGCTTCAACCTGATTTACGAGATGTTTGGTATAAATAAATGGTAATCCAATTGGTTGATTTTTTTTAACTTTTTTACCAAAAAGCTGATTGCCAAAAAGCTTGACCACATACTAATGAATCAATGGGTAAGGAAAAAAGCAGGTTGTTGCTGTTGCGGTTTTCTTCATTGAGCGGTGGTGACATAACAATGACCTTTTCGCATTTGGATTGGCGAGCTATACCCACACAATGGTGGTACATTTTCAAAATATCTCATAAATTAAATGCCGCCTACCTGTTCTTGCTTTTTTTACTGAGAATGTGTATTACAAAAGACATTCTTGTTCCAATTTGTTTCTTGTAGGTAAATGAGGCTTAAACACCGCAGCTATATCCGCAACGACGCATATTTTGGGCAACATTTTATATTGCAAATTACGAAGGGTGTGACACGGGTAATTTTCGGTTCACAATTACAAAAAGTGTCATGAAAATTGTATAATTAATGCTCCAATTACCGTTATTTTCTAAAATTATCTAAGCAGTACAGAAATTACCAAAATTACAAAAATTACCACTAAAATTTCAAAATTAGAAAAATTGTCTATTATCACATCCAAGAATGCTTGAAATTACTGAATAAATAAAATATGACAATATTGCAAACATGCTTAGACAACCTCGCAATACTGCGAACTGCAAACGTCTCCATTTATCCCATTGTAGTGCGATAAATGGTATATGTTGAGGGTATAATTACAGGGTGGCCATTGAGGGAGATGACCCTCCACTTCACCTCGAAAATTGTAAGTGCCATGAAAAAAATTCAAGTACTAAAATTTCATAATTTAGTAAATAGTTTTTAATTATTTTATTTTTATATATACAAGTTGTCTCAATTTTACGCATTCATTAACAACTTTCTTATTTGAAATTAGACATGACATACTTTTTCATGAAATTCTTTCATTTTTGAAATTCTCTATATATATCTCCGAAAATATTGCACCTACGAGACTTCTGATGGTGGGAGGTGAAAGAGAACATCAAGGAGAGGACAAAACAGTTGGATTCACTCCAATCAGTCCAGGCGTTTTCAAGTTACAGGCGGTCAAAGTTGAGAATTGAGGAAAAAGTCGTAATACCCCGCCCCCCTTTTTGGACATTTTCAAAAAAATTTTGGAAAATTTTGTTTGCTGTTTTTAAACGGAATGGCAGGTTTGCAATCCTCTAAGAACGTAACAAACTCAAGTCGAATGAAATTAAGCTCTAAAGAGATTTTTAAAAAATGGTCTAAAAACGCGATTCTAAAAGTGCCTGAAAATCGACATTCGAAGGGGTCTATCTCCGAAAATATTGCACCTACGAAACTTCCGATGGTGGAAGGTCAAGGAGAATATCAAGAAGAGGACAAAACAGTCGGATTCACACCAATTGGTTCAGACGTTCTCAAGTTACAGGCGGTCAAAGTTGAGAATTGAGGAAAATGTCCTAACAACCCCTTGGGACATTTTCAAAAAAAAATTGGAAAATTTTGTTTGCTGTTTTTGAACGGAATGGCTCGTTTGCAATCCTCTAAGAACGTAACAAACTCAAGTCGAATGAAATTAAGCTATAAAGAGATTCTTTTTAAAATGGTTTAAAAACGCGATTCTAAAGATACCTGAAAACCGACTTTCGAAGGAGTCTATTTCCAAAAATATTGCACCTACGGAACTTTCGATGGTGAGAGATCAAAGAGGACATCAAGAAGAAGAAAAAACAGTTGAATTCACTCCAATCGGTTCACGCGTTCTCAAGTTACAGGCGGTCAAAGTTAAAAATTTAGGAAAAAGTCGTAATACCCTCTTGGGACATTTTCAAAGAAATTTGGAAAATTTTGTTTGTTGTTTTTGAATGGAATGCCACGTTTGCAATCCCCTAAGAACGTAACAAACTCAATTGAAATGAAATTAAGGTCTAAAGAGATTTATTTTAAAATGGTTTAAAAACGCAATTCTAAAAGTGCCTGAAAATCGACCTTCGAAGGGGTTCTACTTCCAAAAATATTGCACCTATGGAACTTCCGATGGTGAGAAGTGAAAGAAGACATCAACAAGAAGAAAAAACCGTCGAACTCACTCTAATCGGTTGACGCGTTCTTAAGTTACAGGCAGTCAAAGTTGAGAGTTGAGGAAAAAGTCGTGAAACCCGCCTTGGGACATTTTCAAAAAAAATTGGAAAATTTTGTTTGCTGTTTTTGAACGGAATGCCACGTTCGCAATCATTTAAAAACGTAACCAACTCAAATAAAATTAAGCTCTAAAGAGATTTTTTTAAAAATGTTCTAAAAACGTGTTTCTAAAAGTGCCTGAAAATCGACCTCAGAAGGGGTCTATTTCCAAAAATATTGCACCGACGGAACTTCCGATGGTGAGAGGTGAGAGAAGACATCCAGAAGAGGACAAAACAAGGTTTTTTTACCAAATTTTCGGGTTTTATGTCTATCTGGGTTTAACTTACTAAATTGGTGGAATGCTGCTACCAGCTATTCGCTATATTTTGGTATAAATTAGATTATTTTATTATAGCTCTTACCATTTTTTAAATATCGTCAAAGGCGCAGAACGGTTTTTTTCAAAAATTGGGTTTTTTTGCCAAATTTTCCGGTTTCATATCTACTGTGTCTAACTTACTAAATTGGTGGAATGCTATCTGATTTTTACTATTTATGAGGTTTTGATACAAATAGATTTTAAATATTATTATTCAAGGTTCTGCAAACCCTGCCAAGTCTTCAATTCTAAGTCAAAATCATTCATATGTCATATTAATTTTTAATAAAAGATCAGGTTACATAAATCGTGTATAATAATTTAAACCCGTTTTTCAAAGCTCCTGTAAAATTTGTCTAAAATGAGTTAAGAGGTTTTGAAAGTAAGCCGACGACAAGTTCGATATTCTAGCTCTTACCATTTTTGAAATATCTTCAAAAACGCAGAACAGTTTTTTTCCAAAACTTGGAGTTTTTTAGCAAATTTTTTCGGTTTGATATCTACTGAGTTTAACTGACTAAATTGGTGGAATGCTGCTACCAGCTTTTCACTATCTTTTGGTATATTTTAGGTTATTATAGTTCTTACCATTTTTTAAATATCGTCAAAAACGCAGAATAGTTTTTTTCAAAATCTATATCTCTCTATCTATTGGGTTTAAAGCTATTAAACCTACTAGAGTAGGTAGCATATAGTTACTAGCTCTACTCTATATTTCGGTATAAATTAGATCACTGTGGTGCTTACCATTTTTGAATTATCGCCAAAGACGCAAAACAGTTTTTTTCAAAAATTTTAAATTTTACCAAATTTTCCGGTTTCATATCTACTGAGTATAACTTACTAAATAGGTGGCATACTGCTACCGGCTCTATATTTCGGTATACATTAGATCGTTAGGGCGCTTACCATTTTTGAAATATCGGCAAATAGACAAAATAGTTTTTTACAAAAATTGAAGTTTTTATGCTAAATTTTCTGGTTCTATATCTATTGGGTTTAAAACTACTAAACGTACTAAATTGGCAGCATACTGCTACCAGCTTTCCTCTATATTTCGGTATCAATTAGATCACTATGGCGCTTAACATTTTTGAAATATCCCCGAAGACGAAAAACAGTTTTTCTCAAAAATTTAAGTTTTTATGCCAAATTTTCTAGTTGTATATCTATTGGGTTCAAAGCTACGAAACATACGAAATTGATATATAATATAGAGGATGGCTACCAACCCTCCTCTATATTTCGGCATAATATAAATCACTATGGCGCTTACCATTTTTGAAATATCGCCAAAGACGCAAAACACTCTTTTCCAGAAATTGGAGGTTTTACCAAATTCCTTGGTTTCATATCTACTGTGTTTAATTTACTATATTGGTAGCATACTGCCACCAGCTCTCCTCTATATTTCGGTATAAATTGGATCACTGTGGTGCTTACCATTTTTGAAATATCGTCAAAGACGCAGAACAGTTTATTTAAAAAATTAAAGTTTTTATGCTAATATTTTCTGGTTCGATGTCTATTGGGTTTAAAGCTACTAAACGTACTAAATTGGTAGCATACTGCTACCAGCTCTCCTCTATATTTCGGCATAATGTAGATCACTATGGCGCTTACCATTTTTGAAATATCGCCAAAGACGCAAAACAGTTTTTCTCAAAAATTTAAGTTTTTATGCCAAATTTTCTAGTTCTCTATCTATTGGGTTCAAAGCTACGAAACATACGAAATTGATATATAATATAGAGGATGGCTACCAACACTCCTCTATATTTCGGCATAATATAAATCACTATGGCGCTTACCATTTTTGAAATATCGCCAAAGACGCAAAACAGTTTTTTCCAAAAATTGAAGTTTTTTACTAAATTTTCTGGTTTCATATCTACTGAGTTTAACTTTCTAAATTGGTGGCATATTGCTACCAGCTCTCTTCTATATTTCGGTATAAATTAGATTGTTATAGTATCGTAATCGGTAAATATCGTATCAATATATCAATATCAATGTCAATATATTCAACGCGGGGTATAACAAAAAAGGACATCAAGGAGAGGTCAAAACAGTTGGATTCACAGCAATCGATTCAGGCGTTCTCAAGTTACAGACGGTCAAAGTTGAGAATTGAGGAAAAAGTCGTAATACACCCTTGGAAATTTTTTTTTGCTATTTTTGACCAGAATGACACGCTTGCAATACCCTAAGAAGGCAACAAACTCAACTCTAATAAAATTAAGCTCTAAAGAGATTTTTTTCAAAATATTTTAAAAACGCGATTCTAAGAGTGCCTGAAAATCGACTTCCGAAGGAGTCTATTTCCAAACCTATTGCACCTACGGAACTTCCACGTGAGAGGTGAAAGACGATATCAAGAAAAGGACAAAACAGTTGGATTCACTCCAATCGGTCCAGGCATTCTCAAGTTACAGGCGGTCAAAGTTGAGAATTGAGGAAAAAGTCCTAATTAAGACAGTCCCCCTTGGGACAGTTTCAAAAAAATTTCGGAAATATTTTTTTACTGTTTTTGAACAGAATGGCTCGTTGGCAATTCTCTAAAAACGTATCAAACTCAATTAGAATAAAATTAACTTTTAAAGAGGTTTTCTAAATATGGTCCAAAAAACGCGATTCTAAAAGTGCTTGAAAATCGACCGACGAAAATAAATGAAATTTTATTAACAATGTCCAAAATTAAAAAAAAATAAAGTTTTTCGAAGAAGCCAGCCTTTAAAAAAATCATTAAAATTGACTTGAAACGTGTAAAAATAAAAATTTTAAGTTTTTCGAAAAGCTGGAGTGCTAATAGAGTCAAATAGACTAACAGTGAGCTAAAACGTCTAAAAATACAAATTAAAAAAATTTTTGAAAAAATCCATGATGATGTTTTTGAGAAATTCTATTATAGAACGCAATCACGTAAAATTAGTTTAAATCTTCAAATTTGTTGTTGGTGGTAAAATTAATTTTTGGACAAAACAATGTGAAATTTTACTAAAGACGTCCCAAACTGAGAATTTAATGTTTTTCGAGGAAGTCAGCCAAAAAAATCGTTAAAATTGAGTAAAAGCGTGTAAAAATTAAATTTGAGGTTTCTTGAAAACCTTAGGATACGTACTAATAGAAGCAAATTGCTAAAAAATTTGTTAAAGCGTCTAAAAATGCAAATTGGATATTTTTTTGAGAAACATAATAAGATCTAAAATTAATTAAAATTACCAACATCGTCTAATAAAGGAAATTTTTTATGTTTTTGGAGAATTTCTTCAAATTTGTGTTAAAATTGAGTCAAAGCGTGTACAAATAAAATTTTAAGTTTTTTGAAAAACTCAGGATACGTACTAATAGAACCAAACTGCTAAAAAATGAGTTAAAACGTCTAAAAATGCAAATTTGAAATTTTTTCAAATACGCAGTATACAATTAGATCTAAAATTAATTAAATTTGCTAACATTGTATAATAATGGAAACTTTCTATGTTTTTGGATAAATTCTACTTTAGGACTAAATCAGACAAAATTTAATTGAATCTAAAAAATTTATGGTTTTTTGAGGAAATCAGTCCAAAAAATCGTTAAAATTAACTTGAAGTGTGTAAAAATAAAAATGTTAAGTTATTTGAAAAGGTCGAATTACGTGCTAATAGAGTCAAATAGCCAAAAAGTGAGTTAAAGCGTCTAAAAATGCAAACTAAAAATTTTTTTAAAAATGCTGGGTAGAATTTGGTCTACAATCATTTAAAAATTATCCACTCTGAATTACAATAAATTATCAATACTACTTCCAAAATAAAAGAAATTACCATAAAATTTAAAAGTGAATTGAAAAATTATTATAATTATTTCGAAATTACAATTTTTACTCAAAAATTATTATAATTACTGAAAATTATTTAAAGTAAATGTTAAGAGGTGTCCCTGTTGCTTTGCTTATGTCACACCCCTCGGCAAATTAAATAGGATTGTTTTTGAAAGTATAAAACTAGTTTAAAGTTTATGCATCTTCTACTAAAACTTTTTGTACGTATAAGCCATTCACTTATTATTGTTCAAAAGTAGGCTTTGGAAGATTGACTTTGACATTTTTGTCGTATCTTCTCAACATGTGCTAAAAGGAGATGGGTATAAAAAAATGAAAGTTTCAAATGTAACTAGATGATAAAAATAAGTGAAAGGGTAAAATATAAATACAGCCGGTCAATAAAAATTAAGTTCTGAACAGAATGGCGAAGGCAAATATTCTCCCTAATTTGTAGCACTCTGCATACAGATTGGTTTTAATGTTGCTGTTACCCTTTCATCATCAAATGGCACTTCAAAAAAATATATATTTTTTCCTTTTGCGCTTTTTCGAAATATCAACAATCATCAGAGATGATGTCAGTTTTATTTAAAAAATTAAAATTTATTAATGACTGTGCCAAACCACTTGAGATAATTAAACGAAGTTTTATAGGTTTTAATAATGCAATTTGGCTATTAGTTGTCATAAAACTCGTTATTTTTAATTTAAATAAAAATTTTATTTTAGTAAAATCAAAAAAATACTTAAAAAATGGTTTTTCTTTTTTTTTTTTCGAAATCGGTGAGTCGTACTATAATAGCTATTTACGTAATCAGTTACGAAAAGTCCGATTTTGTGTAACTAATGAATGTTTCCCGCAATTTGAATGAGATACACAGAAAAGGCATTTCGTCACGTGCTTCATACAAGATTTTTTCTAATTTTGATTACAAATACCCACTTAGAGAGAGAGAGTTATTATTATTAAACTTCAATATTTACTTTTAAACCACTTTGCATCTATTAATACCGTAAAACTGTAGCAACGGTGTGCCACAACCAAAACCTGCAACTGGTGATGAAACGAACTTTTCATCAACAGTTACGAAAGATTTTACTTTTCGTAACTAGTTACGAAAAGTTACGTCACTGTCATCAGTATTGAAAAGTGCCACTTTATATGTCAAAATTAGAAAAAAAATATAAAAACACTTTTTTTAAAATTGAGCAAGAAATTTAGTAATAAATATTTATTTTTAGAAAAAATCAATGGTGTACGGTCTCCTGATTTTTGTTAAAAAAATAATAAACAAATTTTTATATGCGCCACTAGTAAATTCTAAGTAAATTTTGCTTAATTATCTCAAGTTTATATTAATAAATTTTATATATATTTTTTTAATAAATCTTTGACACCTCCTATAGAGATTGATATTTCGAAAAAGCGCCAAAGGAAAAAAAAATTTAAGTCCTATTCGTTGATGGTAAAAAACTGCTCTAAGAGTATTCCTATCTTTTGTTATCTCAACAAGTATTTAAGGATGGAAATATATTCTCATCGGGGTTTAGAGCGGCTACCCGAAGACGCTGGAAGCTTTTCAATGCTACCAAGTTTCTGAAATTATTTCAGTAAATATTGAACATGATTTCAATATTAAGAAAAAAATGTATGCTGTACCTGTAGTCCTGTAAATGCTTGGGTGACATCAAAATACTTGATTAGAATTAATATCAATATTCTATTTGGCAACGTTGCAATGAGTAGGTAAGCCGATCTGGGATCTTAAAGTCTTCGTGTCTCTCAGAAAACGTGTCTGTATTCAACTATCTTCTGGCGATATTCCTGGATATTTTCAAATTTTAGCTGGGGATTACGTTCTTAGGTGATTGCAAGCGTGCGATTCCGCTCAAAAACGGCAAACAAATTTTCCCGAATTTTTTTTGAAAATGTTCAAAGAGGGGGGTGTTACGACTTTTCTCTCAATTCTCAATTTTGACCGCCTGTAACTTGAGAACGCCTGGACAGATTGGAGTCAATCCAACTGTTTTTCCTCTTTTTGAAGTCCTCTTTCACCTCCCATCACCTATGTAGGTATGCCTGTCCATTCCCCGATGTTCTTTAACCAGGAGATTTGTTTCCTTCCTACACCCCTGCGGCCTTCTATTTTGCCCTTTATTATATGCTGTATGATCCGGTAGCGATTTCCTCTGAGAACAAGGCCGAGGTATGTAAATTAGCTTTTAGCTTCACAGTTCAATAATAAATTTGAAGCTGAGTCTTACCTTTTTGATTCCTAAATGAATTCACAATTTCACTGATGAGATTTTGCTAAGTAGGTAGTGGATTTCTATTTAAACCCCCTAAACAGCAGAATATATGGCTGTTTAGGGGGTTTATATTATATAATTAAATTGACAGAGTTTTTGTGATAAAAAGATAAAACAATTCATAAACTGATTTAACCAGTGATTTAACTGGTATTTACTAATTGCGTTTTCGGGCTAGCGCTCTAAACTGCTCTAAGAATAGTGCCATCCTTACATTCTTATTGAGAAAACAAAAGATCGGGAATACTCTCAGATCGGCCACCCCAAAAAGCTATTATATATAAACATAGCTGAGTTCGCTAATCACATCCCGAGTACTCTGGATCCATTCTGGATCATAATTCATCTCACTCTAGCTTGTTAAGATAATGTAAAATGTTCCCACTCGCGGCGCTCAGATCGCATTACAACGAACATGTTGTGGAAGATCAGAGAATGCCTTGGAATACGCGTTGGCCAATACGCTGGCACCTTCTTTTGTTGTTATTCAGTTGTTTTCGCGGTGATTTTTTGTCGGTGTACGGTTGAGGTCATGCGACGATTTTTTATCCATTTTTATCAAAAAGTGCCGGTCCTGGGGTGCAAATAGCTGGGAAAGCTTCAGAGAATATTACGTGCGTCGTACTAGAGTACTTTATCGTGGTTAAGTGCTAATTTTTTGCATTGCCGAAGCGTCTATTCAGGACTAAAGGCAGAAGGAGGCTGCATGATTTAGCAAAGCAGGTCAGTTTCATTCTTATACTTATGTTATTCAATATCTTGAATCAGGTTGTTGAATTAAGCAATGGATTGGCGTTAGGTCCTTTGTATTAACCAAAAAATTGCAATACTTATTAATGCGTTGATATCGTTAGCAGCGGTAGCGCGCGCACCTTTGTCAAAAGCGACCCAGAGGGCGCTGCAAATATTGGCGGCCATTACCAAAGCCAAGGCCGGTAAATACACAGGCTGTCCCATTGTCATCCCCCCCGACGTCATTTAGTTATACAACTATAGAGGGTAAAATTGTGGTGCGCTTTTAGTTTCAGGCTTCATACCGCTTAAGCTACAATTTTAATAGACGTTGTTCATTAAATTGACTCGATTACTAATTTTTCGTCATTTTTGGATGCCAGTATCTCAGAAACACCACAGCTGAAATTGCTTAAAAACATTTTGAAATGCCGGTTCCTCCAGAATCAAGGTGGGAGATTAACGTTTAATAAAAGTTATTTTTTTTAAATATAATAACGAAAAAAGCACTGCAAATTGGTTGCTGTAATTTCAAAACATTCGTTGTTGAGTTATTAAATGGCTTTTGTGGATATTTAGGCAGTTACAAAAAGTTTTCTCTTATAATTTATTACAAGGATGCTCCTGCCAATTCAAATAAGATAAATTAAGTCTAAAAGATAATTGATTGTAAAATCACCAATGTGGACTAAAGCGTATTATGGCTTACGGGCGTTATACGACTTTTTCTCAATTCTCAACTTTGACCGCCTGTTACTTGAAAACGCCTGGACCGATTGGAGTGAATCCAAGTGTTTTTTCCTCTTCTTGACGTCCTCTTTCACTTACCACCACCAGAAATTCCATAGGTGCAATACTTTCAACGGCAAGGGGGTCTACTTTAGAGGTCGATTTTTAGGCACTTTTAGAATTACGTTTTTGGACTATTTTAAAAAAAACCTCTTTTGAGCTTAATTTCATTCGGATTGAGTTTGTTAAGTTCTTAGGGGAATGCAAGCGTGCCATTCCGGTCAAAAACGGCACCAAAATTTTTCCGATTTTTTTTTTGAAAATGTTCAAAGGTTGTACGAGTTTTTTCTCAATTCTCAACCTTGACCGCCTATAACTTGAGAACGTCTGGACCGATCGGAGTGAATCCAACTTTTTTTTCCTCTTCTTGAAGTCCTCTTTCACCTCCCACCACCTTTCGATATTCCTCCCAATACGCGCTTTTTTCTATACTTTTTTTACTTTTTACATTTTGTTACACTTTTCTTCACAAATTTTCCTACGCTTTTTTTACACCTTTTTTACGATTTTTTACACTTAAAAAAAAATGTGACACTTTTTCACACAGTTGTTTGGTTACAAAATAATTTCTGTTTCCAAACACAATTCAAAACACACACACGCTTCTTTCTAGACTTTTTTCACACTTTAAAAAAAAAATCACTTTTTTTTCTCACATTTTTTTTTATACATTTTCTTACCCTTTTTTATTCACTTTTTACCTTTAACTTTTGTTTTGCTTTTTTGTTTATATCGTTTTTAAACTGGTTTCCTTTTTCTTACACTTTTTCTTTTTTTTCTACATATTTTATGAAGTGATATAGCGCATTTCGTTAAATTTCGAAGAAAATGCGTTTTCATTTGCTTGTGTAATTGTTATTCTTATTTTATTTACTTATATGTATATGTTTTTGTGTGTAGCAGATTTGCTAATAAATGAACGTTATTATTATTATTATTATTTTAATTGTTACAAAACGCTTTTTTTCTACACCTTTATTTTATACTTTTTTTATATTTTTTTCCTACGTTTTTCTTTACACTTTTTTCTATAATTTTTCTTTACATTTTTTTTTGCATTTTTGTTCTTTCTTCTTTTATTCTGTTACTCGTTTTTGTTTATATTTTTCTACACTTATTTTACAATTTTTTTGCACTTTTTCAACATTTTTGACCCTATTTTTAACCATTTTTAAAAGCGATTTTCTCCTCGAGTTTGGAACAACACTTGATATTTTAGACCACATATTGCTTTTCGTTAAAATTGCAAAAAAAATTCAGTTTTAGTCGTTAAAAAATATTTTTTGTTTGATTTTTTTTAACTAAACGAAAATGTAGTTTTTTTGATTGAACGAATTGTGACGGTTTTAACCAATTATTACGATAAAAGGAATGAATAAAAACATTTTTTTTTTATTAATTTTGGGTAGTTTGATCGATTTTGGCCCAAAAAATTAAATTTTTTTATTATTTTTTCTAAAAAGTGAATTTTTATCCCAGTACCGATTTTGTTAAAAAAAAAACGAGATTTTCTCAGTTGATTTTGAAGCAAAACGAGATTTTAGTCCACAAATTGAGTTTCATTAAAATTTGAGAAAAAAAAATGCGTTTTAAACGTTACAAAACGTTTTCTAGTGATTTTTTTTACCTGAACGTAAATGTAGTTTTTTTGATTTTGAACCAAAAACTAGATTTTTTGATTGAACAAACAATTATGACGATAAAAGGAATGAATAAAAACTGATTTTTGTATTAACTGTGAGTAATTAAAGTGAATTTTTATCCCAGCACCGATTTTGTTAAGAAAAACGAGATTTTTTCAGTTGATTTTGGAGCAAAACTTGAGATTTTAGTTCACAAATTGAGTTTCATCAAAATTTGCAAAAAAAATGCGTTTTACTCGTTACAAAACGTTTTTTGTATGATTTTTTTTTGAACTTAACGAAAATGTAGTTTTTTTGATTTTGTACCAAAATCTAAATTTGTTGATTGAACGAATTGTGACGGTTTTAACCAATTATTACGATAAAAGAAATCAACGAAAACTGATTAATTTAATTTAAAAAATTTATTTTTTTTTATATATTTTTTCCAAAAAGTTAATTTTTGTCCCAGTCCGAATTTTATAAAAAAAAAAAAAAAAAAAAAAAATTCAATTGATTTTGCAGCAAAACTTGAGATTTTAGTTCAGAAATTGAACTAAACCCAAATGTAGTTCTTTATTTAAAAATTAACCCTCAAAAAATGCAAATTTGGAGCATTGGAATTAATGCAAGATGAAACCATGTAATTTTTTTTTTAAACTAACTAGAAATTAAACTAATATTGTAGGAGTGTGCGCATTCAGAAACACACACGCTTCTTTCAACACTTTAATTTTACACTTTTGTTTACAATTTTTCCCACGATTTTTCTACACTTCTTTTTAAACCATTTTTTCACATTTTCTTTTAATAATTTTTCCTACACATTTTTACAATTTTTCTTTATAGTTTGTTTGCACTTGTTTTGCACTTTTTTACACTTAAAAAAAAATTACATTATTTTATACTTTTGTTTTGTTACAAAACAATTTCCGTTTCTAAACGTACATAAAAAAACACACGCTCTTTTCTATTCTTTTTTTTAACACCTTTTTTTACATTTTTTTCACACTTTTAGACCTTTTTTTTACGTTTTTTTTCGCACTTTTCTTTCACACTTTTTTTATATATTTTTTTACTCCATTTTCTACACTTTTTTTTATAATTTTTTGCACTTTTCTCAAAAAAAAAATTGGCATTTTTTTTAACCCTTTTGTTACTCTTTTATTCGTTTTTTGTTTATATTTTTTTACAATTGTTTTACAATTTTTTTGCACTTTATTTACACTTTTTTAACACCATTTTTGACACTATTTTTACGCATTTTATAAAGTGATTTTCATCTCGAGTTTGGAATAAAACTTGATATTTTAGACCATATATTATTGCATTTCGTTAAAATTCCGTAGGTCCAATATTCTCAGAGATAGATCTCTTTAGAGTTCGATTTTTAGACACTTTTAGAATCGCGTTTTTAGACCATTTTTAAGCCAACCTCTTTTGAGCTTAATTTCATTCGAATTGAGTTTGTTATGTTCTTAGGGGATTGCAAGCCATTCCGCTCAAAAACAGCAAATAATTTTCTCAAAATTTTTTTGAAAAGGGGGGGTCTTCTTACACTTCCCACCACCAGAAGTTCCGTAGGTGCAATATTTTCGAAAATAGATCCCTTCAGAGTTCGATTTTCGGCACTTTTAGAAACGCACTTTTGGACCATTTTTAAAAAAACCTCTTATGAGCTAAATTTCATTCGAATTGAGTTTGTTACGTTCTTAGGGGATTTCAAGCGTGCCATTCCGCTCAAAAACGGCACCAAAATTTTTTCGAAATTTTTTTGCAAATGTTGTGTGATTTTTTCACATTTTTCAATTTTGACTGCCTGTAACTTGAGAACGCTTTAACCGATTGGAGTGAATTCAACTGTTTTTTCCTCTTCTTGATGTCCCCTTTTACCTTCCGCCATCAGAAGTTCCGTAGGTCCAACATTTTCGGAGATAGACCCCTTCTGAGGATTTTTAGGCAGTTTTAGAATTGCGTTTTTGGACAATTTTTAAAACAACCTCTTTTGAGCTTAATTTCATTCGAATTGAGTTTGTTACGTTCTTAGGGGATTGCAAGCGTGCTATTCCGCTCAAAAACGGCACAAAAATTTTCCAAAACTTTTTTTGAAAATGTCCAAAGTGTTATTACGACTTTTTTCTCAATTCTCAACTTTGACCGCCGGTAACTTGAGAACGCCTGGACCGATTGTAGTGAATTCAACTGTTACTTCCTCTTCTTGATGTCCTCTTTCATCTCCCACCACCACAAGTTCCAAGGTCCAACGTCCATCCAAAGGTGGAATATTTTCGGAGATAGACCCTTTCAGAGGTCGATTTTTATGCACTTTTGGAATCACGTTTTTTACCATTTTTAAAAAACCTCTTTACAGCTTAATTTCATTCGAATTGAGTTTGTACGTCCTCAAGGGATTGCGTTTGCACTTCATTAAATTTAGCTGTCAGCTGTCACTACTGTCAGACAGGCGCCATTTTAGTAAAATTGCCGGCCGTGCCGACAGCTCAGTAAGCATAATTGACGATCGTTCCTAGCAAAAACACTTCAATAAATTAATTGCTGAAATTTCTTTTGCAAAATTTTTAGTTTTGGTGGGCTTTTACCTTCCTTGAAGTAACGTAGATACTTTCAGAGTAGTTGTTGTCAATAAAAAAGAAAAAGTATTGTTACGATTCGCAGCAACGCCGCATGGGAGGCGGGGCAACGCATGGGAGCGTGTTGGTTGGTGGAGCTTCGCGACCTATCCGCGCTGCGTCATGGCTGACACGAGTGATTTATTGCTCGTCTGGCTTAATCTAGAAGGCAGTTGTTTACAACCGTTTTTTTTATGTGAGATTATTCAAGAATTCTTTTAAAGAACTTTCTAGGTTTTTCTGTAATTTTAGGATTGTATATAAAAGGCGCATAGAGCGGCGGTTAAGTAATAGTCTTATTTTAAGCGAGCTATAAGTAAGTTAAAGTACGAAACGATATTAGAAGGCTATAAAGTGTTAAAGTAGCGAGTTATTTAGTAGTCGTGTGTATTTGTGGAATAAATAAATAGTGTTTTCGTGTTAAATCGTTACACTGGAATTATTAAACCCCGAGTTCGCAACAGTATTAAAAAAAAAATGTTCTGCAGTTCAATTTTTGTGAGGACATTCCTCAGAGATTCCTCCAGTTACTCTTCCTAAAATATGTATTCCGTATATGGTGGTCTGTTTTCATTAAAACATACCCTTTGAACGGTCATTTCCAAGACAAACTGATTGATGATAGACTGCTTATCACTCATTCGGACAGTTAATTATTAAAGCTAAACAGTTTTCTTTGGATCACATTATTAACACACTTCGTCTTCCTTCAGTCATTTGCAAGTGCTTAAATGCGAGGTGATTTATAGCCAAACCTGTTGCAATTTTTCTTTACAATGGTTAGTTAGTGTGCTCTTGAAAATCATTACGAACTGCTTCAGGAAGCTAAAACGTGTTGCCAAGGAGCTCATTCAGGATTTTGATCTAGTAATAGCCATTATTCCCAAGTAACATGGCGCCTAAGAATTTTGTGATAAAGCAATAACGAACTCGAAAATAAATAATTTAACTTTGCTTTACTAGATGAGAAGTGGAGTTGGTGGCAAATACCATCGCGAAGAATATCTGAGTAAATATTTGCGTTTCCGAAGCGAATTCCGCTAGTTTTGATACCGAACGACTTTAGAGGGTTGGGCTAAAGCTATCTGAGAAAATTTCAAACTGGAGACATAAAATTGTGCCGTTTGCTTTAAGTGGTATTAATTATGCAAAACACAATCATGCAGTAATTGCCATCGCAGTTAATTAAAACATTATTTCATACCTACCATGCTTGCCTAAGCTGCACAAACTAATTCATTTAAGTGTGGAAAAATACAAGTCTGTAATAGATGAAATAACAATTTGAGATAAGGCTCAATGAGACTTCCTGCAGCAGACGATAAAATTCGCGACAACCGACCACGCAGATGTTCCAAAGTGGCTCTGCCAGAGATATTAGAAATCCCTAGTTGATTAATAATTTCTCTGTTAGAAAGCCTGTTATGGGATATTGGAAGCGTGTATTGGTTCCACGTGTAATTTATTAATGAAGCCGAAAGTTATGTTTCTAAAGGGTCAAGCAATAAAAAAGAGCCATACATCCGCGTCGAAATCTGTAAATATATACGCGTAAAAGGGCTGGAAAGGGTGGGACTTGAGAGCCATGACTAAACAGATCGTTTGGAATGGGGTAAAAAATTACCTTGTTTACGAATTCTTTTTGTGCTCGCTGCAGATACAAAAAAATTAATGACAATGCTCCATCTCTAAAAAATTTCTGTTTTTAAACTGAGTTCTACTTTTGAGTTTCCCAGTTTTCAACAAGTCAGTTTTCTGTGCATCCTTTTAAAGCAACATCCAATTAAAATGACAACCGAAACTGCAATATCTGTAAGCAGACCATTACACTATGCAGATCTCGAAACTCCTGGAAAGTATATTAACATATAAAAGTTTATTTGATGCTTCGATTGATTGGATCAGTTTTCCAGGCCGTTATCGTAAAAAAAACGCCGGCTTGGGCCTTTTAGTTCTATTTTTAAACTTTATAACGTTATTCTTCGTTTCCTTCATCTGCCAGCTTTGCCTCTAAACTTTCCATTAATCAACTTTGATTTCGTCTCAGTATTCGGTATTAAGCCGGGTGCGAGTTAACACTATCAGCGTTTCAATCAATAAGTCCTTATTCATCGTTATTTCGTTTAATTGAAAAACTTTTTTTTGGTTAGAAATAATAAAACCGAAATATTGAAGTTGACATAGTACCTTTGACAATTTCTGATTATACTCCAAAACAATATAATATACAATGTAAATTTAGGTTTATCGGGTTTCAAAGGATCCCTTTCTCCTTGCTTATTGTTTCGACATCAAAGTCGATCATAATTTGGTATCTACGCCCTTTTAAGGAAGTGCGTAAAGTTTTCTCCCTTTTTTGTTGTTTGCGTAGATACTATTTTTAGTCTATAGTAACTTAATAATAGCATGCCTCAAAACGCAAAACAATAGACGTAAGAAAAAAGTTCCACTTCAATCTAAAAGACTTTATGTATAAAGTATGCAAATTAACCAACCTAATTGAATAACTGCCAATGAAAGACATGTGAAAAATCAGCAAAGCCGCTCCCATTAATTAATTGATTTGCTCTACATTATAAACAATTTTTGAGTAGTTTAAACTATAGGCTTTTGTATTAAAAGCAAAACGACGCCTAATTGCCTATTCAGCCTAATGCATGTGGGACACCATTTTTCTCGTTGATTTTAATTATATCCGTGATATCTCAATTTCGAGTCCTTCGCCCTTTAAACGCTCATTAGGTACAGGCGAATTAAACGTATCTTTTATTATAACAACCAGCTCGGACTTTTCGTCTCTCTCATCAAAAACCAGCCGTTCATACACGTAATCGACTTGAAATATCGTCAAAAGAACAAAAAAGGGCGCAATACAGAAAAGTGGTTTCTGAAAGCGTCTTGCTACGAAAGGGCCCTGAAATAGGGAAAAGACTCGTTTAATAACCACTGTGTTAACCACAATTTCGCTCACGGTTGGAACGAACGATTTTGATAAATCGAACATATTTTCAAGGCTTGGCCTGATGATAAACGACGTTTCAATTTGTTGTGGAAATCGTCGTTCATCCTAATAACATCACCCGAGGCATTTATTAAGGTTTAAGTTTAAGTTTTCATCATCAGTTACCTGTTCCGCTGTATAAATTTGCTCCAGACCATATACGCAGCCAACACATAAATGGCGAAGAAAGTTTTTTTTACGACGGCTAGGTAAGGTTTTATGGGTTATTTAGGAAAATTAGCAAAATAGCCTCTTTAGGAGAAGATAAATTTATTTTCGATGGGACGGAAAGCCGAAGTCAACAATTAAAGTGGGCAATTTAAGAGACCATTAAAGTGACCCCTTCCAGTGGTTTTAAAAGCTGTTTATTTATAGTTATATTAAAGTCGAATCAAATTAAAAGGCACCTATTATATCAGTGTCTTTTAGCGCTCGTCGCGGAAGACTTGGGACCAAACAATCTAAATTATTGGCATCAGACCAACGTAATCAAGAGCAGCACGTTCTGCGAATATTCTCTGACATTTTGCTATTAGCGTTATAAAAAACGAGAGTAAAGGTGATTGAATTTCCTCGAATTTATATAATTTAGATGTATGTGTCGGAGTCTTGTTTTAACAGATGTTAATAATAAACGAACACGAGTGCTAGTTGATTAATGTATGAATTTCAACATCTTTATTGAGAGTTGCTTTTAATGGTAAACCATTGGATGGGTAAACCAATGTGGATTGGGATTTTTTTTGTACTGGTAGTTCTTGATGTCCTTTTCTCTCTCACCATCAAAAATGGGAAAACCTAATCAATGATCGACTTTTAGCCCGTTTTAAAATCGACTTTTTTTCCACAAGTTTTGGACCTTTACTTTAATCTTCACCTGAAGTTAAACCTAAGATTTTGATAGACAATTTCACTCGTAGTAAGTTTATTATGTTCATCACATAGATGATTGAAATTGGTGTCGCTTTGATAAAAAAAAAATCAAGATTTTTTTGAAAATTATCAAAGGGGTCATACTCCTTCTTTTTCTCAGTTTCCAACTTTGACGCCCTATAACTTTAGAACGAGTGGTCCGATTGGAGTGAATCCAACATTTTTTTGTTCTTTTCGATGTCCTCTTTCATCTCCCACATCGGTTCAATAGACCCCTCGATGGGCCATTTTAGGCATTTTTTTTCACTTTTTCCACTATAGCTTTTTTCTTTTTCAGTTTTTTTCCTTTTTTTGGCTTTTCTATTTTTTTATTATGTCAGGTAATATCCGACATTTAAACCCAGATTTTTTCCATAACAGGTTTAATTTCATAAAAGCAATGAAAGTGGCAAAGAACAACAAAAAAAAAATGCAAAAACGTGTCTTCTCTAATAGCGTTTTTTACTGGCCGCACTGAATTTATTTCCGTCTTTATATTTTGCTCGAATTGGCAAAGGATAGAATTACACTCAGTGCGCACTAGTTTTGCCAGTAAAAAACGCTATAAAATTCCCTCCAACCAAATATATATTACATCTGGAGACCCCCTCCTGTTTTACAGTTTTGGCCCCCCTTTTCAGTAGTGGGAACCTTAAAAATGGCGGCTATAATCATCGCCGGACGTGACGCCTAGGTGACGTCATAACGTCTTACGTCAAATTATTGCAAAACAATTGCCACTGTCTGGAAGACTGTTTGGAAGCTTTAGAAAAATTCAACTTAAGATTATGGCCAAAATCAATTAAAAATTACTCCAAGCGTCAAAAATGCAGATTAAAAGATTCTAGGCAAATTCAGGTTAGGATTAAGGTCAAATATGGTTAAAAAATTATATATAGGGCCTTTAAAAATTCAAATTTGGAGTCTTTGGAGAAATTCAGGTTGAAATCGATTAAAAATTCACCACTTTATCTAAAAAGGTAAATTTTGATGTTTTATGAGAAAGTCAGGCTAGGACTAAGGCTAAAATTAGTAAACATCGACCCAAAAAGTGGAAAAATACACATTTGGAAGCTTTAGAAAAATTCAACTGAAGATTATGGCCAAAATCAATTAAAAACTGCTCAAAGCGTCAAAAATGCAGATTAAAAGATTCTGGGCAAATTCAGGTTAAAATTAGGTTCAAAAATTGTTAAAAAATTACATAGAGCGTCTAAAAATTCAAATTTAGAGTCTGAGGAGAAATTTAAAATTAGTAAAAACTGACTCAAAACGTGAAAAAATACAAATTTGGATGCTTTAGAAAAATTCAATGCGAGATTATGGCCAAAATCAATTAAAAATCACTGAAAGCGTCAAAAATGCAGATTAAAAGTTTCTGGGCAAATTCAGGTTAGGATTAAGGTCAAAGTGGTTAAAAAATTATATTTAGAGCCTTTAAAAATTCAAAATTGGAATTTTTGGAGAAATTTAGGTGGAAAGCGATTAAAAATGAACCACTTTATCTAAAAAGGTAAATTTTGATGTTTTATGAGAAAGTCAGGCTAGGACTAAGGCCAAAATTAGTAAAAATTGACTCAAAAAGTGAAAAAATACACATTTGGAAGCTTTAGAAAAATTCAACTTATGATTATGGCCAAAATCAATGAAAAACTGCTCAAAGCGTCAAAAATGCAGATTAAAAGATTCTGGGCAAATTCAGGTTAAAATTAGGTTCAAAAATGGTTAAAAAATTACATAGAGCGTCTAAAAATTCAAATTTAGAGTCTTTGGAGAAATTTAAAATTAGTAAAAGTTGACTCAAAACGTGGAAAAATACAAATTTGGATGCTTTAGAAAAATTCAACTCAAGATTATGGCCAAAATCAATTAAAAATCACTAAAAGCGTCAAAATGCAGATTAAAAGTTTCTGGGCAAATTCAGGTTAGGATTAAGGTCAAAAGTGGTTAAAAAATTATATTTAGGTAAAATACACTTTATCTAAAAAGGTAAATTTTGATGTTTTATGAGAAAGTCAGGCTAGGACTAAGGCCAAAATTAGTAAAAATTGACTCAAAAAGTGGAAAAATACCCATTTGGAAGCTTTAGAAAAATTCAACTTAAGATTATGGCCAAAATTAACCGAATCAATACCAAAGGAAAAATCGAGAATGATTATTGAGCGTCGGTATGTTTGGTTAAATCGCCTCAAAACCACATATTCTATTATCTGCTAAAATATTTTAACGACTTCTAAGACATCCTGTATATTAAAGCACATCGCTGATAAAGTCCATTTTAAATAGGAAATACGCAAAAATATAGGGGGTGTTCGTCTGAAGACGTCATCTAGTTGGCTGTGAAATGTCAAAAAAAAAGATGAAAGGACAAAAGTCCATTTACTTTAACTGCGATCTTTTTCTGTTGAATATTCACAACTTTCTAGATGATGTTTTTTAGTGAACACGGGTTAGATGCTCATATAAGTTAAGGGATTGACAAATAACTGACATATTTACAGCCTGCTAAATGAATGTTTATGTCAAATGGATCATATCAAGGAGATTAAAAATTACCGCACAAATCAAATCACGGTTGCAGCGCCCTCTAATGCCTAGTTTTTACCTCTAAATTAAGAATTAAACTAATTTTTATTTAAACTAAATTAACACTTGTCAAAATTAAATGTATACTGTTAGGTAGATCTGTTTCGACTTTCATTATTAATTATTAAATGGAAGTATAAATGGGTCGAACTAAAAGTTGACATTTAACTTTGACAAGTGTTAATTTAGTGTAAATTAAAGTTAGTTTAATTCTTAATTTAGAAGTATAAATTTAGCATAAAGCTTTTGATCCTTGATGTTTGTCTACACTCTCTATCAAAAAGCGTTGAAAAGTAGCGAAAACTGACCTTAAGCTCGGTGGTTTTAGTCTCGACCCATAGGCCAGGACAGAATGAACTATTTGCACACTAAGACCGCACTTTTCATGGTCACTTTTAGTAGTTGGGCTATGTATGAATGACTTCACTGTCCATATCTTCTAGGCTATTCCCTCCAACCAACCCACATTTTTCTAACCTGGCGTAAGTCACTTAAGACAAATGACAACCAACCATTCTGTCACCTTATATACAACTAGCAACCCACAATACACTAAACATTTCCACTTTATTTAAATAGCAAATTTTACAGTTTACCGTTAGTAGTTTTTTGATAACTTACGTTTTAAGTACTTCTTTTCCTTTCTATTGCAATTCTTGTCTCTTCTATTTAGGTGGCAGTTCTTCAACATGAAATTTCGGCATTTAGGTATTTCTTGTTCCTCTATGAAACCAGCAAAATTTACTGTTGTGTGGGGTTGTTTGCGATCCTATTGTACTGTAGCAATTTCCGCTTTTTTCTTTATTGCTTTTTTTTATATTTTAACGCATTCTTTCTTTGTTTAATTTTTTGTTTTATTACTTTTTTTTGTATCGCTCTAAATTTGATTTTTTATTGGGTTTTAATTTTTTTTTGGGCTAATTTTCACTCAGAATAAAACTTTTTGAACGAATAAAATATTGTGACGTAAATTGATTTGTAATGAGACCTAAAAAAAAAATAAAAAAATTAATTTAAGCAGTTTTTAAAAAATTTATGATATCCGGTATTTTAAGTTTTTTGTACGAGTTTTGATCCCGAATAGAACTCTTACAATATGAGTCAGAAGCCGATTTATTGTAACAATTTTACTTAAAAAAAGGTGTTTTTTTTGCACATTTATGAAGTACCTACACGATTTTGACTTAAAATTAAACTATTTTTTTTTATTTGTGTTTCTTTCATCAGTTTTTTTTTTGGTAAAAAAATTCCAAGTTTTTAGACGATTTTTATCCAAAATGGACTTATTCTTTTTTAATTTTCTGATTTTACCAACTTTCGTAGTTTTTAGCATGTGCTTTTGTAGTTTTTACTTTTTTTTTTAATTGTTTTCTGGAAAATGAGTCTCCATATTTTTCTATTCTCATCAGTTGTCATGTTTCGTTAAAGTTTCTGTTTTTTCATGTTTTCATGTTTTTTCATTGTAATGTCTTTTTATTTTATTTACATTGTTTCATGTAAACTCACTTTGCATTGTTTTGATTTTTTTCGAGGTAATTTGGACCCAAGATTATACTTTTCTAACAAATCAACAGTTCTAATATCAATTGATTTCCATTGAACAATGGTTAACTGTATTTTTAAACGAATAATGATTCCTGATTTTCCAATTTTTTTATTCGTTATTGATCTCCAATAGAACTTCCCCAGTCAAAAATCAATTTTTATTGAAAGAATTATTGTCCAAAAACAGACGTTTTTTAGCAAATTTTTAAAAGGTTTTGTCTTAAAATTTGAAATTTTTAAATGTGTGCGTCTAATTATTTTTTTGTGTGCGTCTAACATTTTTTTTCTGCAATTTCCTAACAATTTCAGATTTTTTTTTTACTTTTGATGTTTTCTCGTAGTTTTTTATTTATTTTTTTCATATTGTTTTTTCAATGTCTATACTTTTATATTTTTATTTTTCCATTTCAGTCATGTTTTGTTGAAAGTTTTGTTCTTTTAAATATTTTGTTTTTCTACAAACGTCAAATAATGACGAATTTTACGCTTTCATTAGACAAACGAAAACCTAACCTTTTTTGAGGATCAGAATGTGAGTTTACTTTTCCGCGCGTTGTCCAGGACAGCAAGCAAATAGTTATTTTCCTAACTAGTGCGGAAAGTGATACTTTTCCGCACGTTGTCTGCCGATGCCCGAACGACGCGAAGTGGAGTTCGGGCAGCAGACGAGTGCGGGAAAGACGCTTTCCGCACGAGTTAGGAACACTATTTTTTCTACGAGCCAATTCATTGTAACAAAGACAAGGAAACTACAACTTTATCTTTGTCAACAGTATGACAGCTGAATTAATCAACAATCAATTGGTTGTTATGACAAAAACTTGGTGTGATTGTTGGTGTGACTTAATGTTTCAGGCATGAACTGGTGACATTGGAATAAAAAGTACGTATATTATGGGTATATTTTGTATCAAAAATCAATAAAAGCAAGCATAATAGTTCCTTAAGACAGATAAAAATGTTTGGCACGGCTGTAAGGCAGGTGCACCTATCTAGATAGACAGACTATAAAGTCTAAATTATATTATAAATCAGTCATTCTTTAAATATTTACTTTCCCGCACGCCAAGTTTACTTTCACGCACGCCGTGCGGGAAAGTGAAGCTTTCAAAAACAAAGTGCGTGCGGGAAAGTGATATATTAAGAACGCTCGTAGAAAATAGTTATTTTCCTAACTAGTGCGAAAAGTGATACTTTCCCGCACGCTGTCTGCCGATCGCGGTCCGCTTCGCGTCGTTCGGGCAGCAGACGAGTCGCTTCGCGTCGAGCGGCAAACTTCACTCTCCGAGCAAAAAAGTTGTACTTTTCGCTCTTAATACATAAATAACTATTTTCGATCTAAATGGGACTTTTCATTGTCTTTATTCTTTCGAAATAATTTAAACCCATAATTAAGCTATTCTAACGTGTGAACACTTGTAATGTTTTTATTTGCATTGAGACAATTTTCGCGACTAAACTTCCTAATTTTTGAAGTTTTTGTACAGTTTTTCCTCGAAATAGAACTTTTCCAACGAGCCGAAAATCGATTTTTATTGAGAAAATTTTGATCGGAGAGGAAGCAATTTTTTGTTTTTAAAAATCCCACTTATGAGACTAATTTCCCTTGTAGTAAGTCTGTTACGTTCACAGGAGATTGAATTGGTCTCATTGCGATCAAAAACGGCATTTTTTTTTTTTTTTTTTTTTTTTTTTTTTTTTTTTTTTTTTTTTTTTTTTTTTTTTTTTTTTTTGAAAATACCATAGAAGGGAAGAAAGGGGTATTTTTTTTCTCGGTTTCCAAACTAGTAACTTTAGATCGAGTCAACCGTTTGGAGTGAATCCAACATTTTTTCTTTTTCTTGATGTCCTTTTTCACCTCCCTTCAACGGAACTCCCACCGGTTTAATGGTTTCGGAGATAGATGAGCCATTTTCAGGCCCCTTTTAAAATGCGCTTTCGAGACATCATTTCTGCTGACCAACTTGTTTTCATAGAAAACCATATTTTGTAAATGTACAAACATCAGACAATTTGGAACTCTACTCTAGTCCCAGGGATATATTCTATTATTTGCTTTTCGGCTTGAGAGAGAATGCACACAAACGTAATTTATGAGCCTCTTACTTATTTGGATTCCAGACCGTTATTGTATTTTGAGGGCGCAATATAATAAATTGCGTCCTCTGGGAGAAAACCGAAAAATACGGAATCGGCAAAAAATAAAAAAAAATATCGCCCAATTAGTACCTACTGCCCATCAGCTGCGTGTCAAGCGGCAATAAAAATTGCCAAAAATTATTATTGATACTGGAGCCTAATCAATAATCGCGTCTTTGGGGCATAAATCGGCAATAAACCGCCCGCAGGCTGCGGGAGTTACATAAAACCATCAAGGTCATATCGAGCCATTATCCCGTAACCTTAGCACGATCCTGTGTTACAGGACCTTTTAATCGAGGAGCAGGGAGCCAATCCATCAGCCAAGGTCGACACTATTATTTGTCGAGATGGTTCTTTTGTCGGAAATTTTGCTTCAAAGAATGGCACTTGAAAGTTGGTTCTGATGAAAAGATCGCTGAGGAGTTGAATTGATATTACATTGAGGACATTGACTTTGTGCACAGGAACAAATGACTGATTAAACTGGGACAAATCTATTACTAAAGCAAACAAAACTGAACCAATAGAGTAATCAACCCGATTGATAAATCATGTTTGACATGGCAAACTACTTCTGCTGTTTTATTTTCATTTCGCGGACTATTTAAATCTGCAAAATTGCTCTGGTAATAAGTCAAGATGAAGAACCTTGTTAACCGTTACAGGAACGGATTAATTAATATGCAAACAGAGAGGTATTTCTATCGTAGGCAGCAGGCAAACCGATTATGAAAAATCCAACTCGGTAATTAGCAATTACTCAGCCCCTTATAAACTGTCTTGTTAGGAATATGAGTAATGACATCATTATCTGTATCATAACAATGTTGCTGGTTTAAATGCAAAAAAAAATCGTTTTATGCAAATACAGGCAGCGACTAGTGACGAAATTTCTATTATCGCTGGTGCAAGATTAAATACGCCGACGTACATTTGCATTGTGGATGTGTGTGTGTGTGTGTGTTAATTGCCGGTAATATTTTGATTATTATGAAAGTGGAGCACCCTAAAATAGTCTCTAGGGGACTTCGATGCAGTTCACCCACTGAAAACTCGATTTTTTTCGGGAAAGAAATGTTGTAGCAAAAAATTGTGAAACAACAATTGTTTATATAGATATTTAATTTTTAAGTTAACTTTTGCTTTTATGTTTTGCCCCCATTTTGCTTATCTTTGGGGAATCAAAACACATAAACTTATTGGTGCCAAATTTCTAAAATCTTGTTTACAAAGACATTTGTTTTGAATATTATGTTTTTCAACAGCAGCTTTTTCAACTCATGTCAAAAAGCTTTATTTTTTTACAATAGTAATTAATATCACAAAAAGCGGCTGCACATGGTCAGATAAAAAAATCCCAAATCAACGCCACACCCTTTAAAAAGTCATCTTTCACGGACAAATCACAAAATACCGCATGCAAAATTCTTTTCAGTCAACACTTCCTCTGGAAAGTTGAAAACAACCGAGGTACCAATGCCAATCTGAAATCGGAACTATCTGTCATTCAGTATCAAGTTGCATTCAAGAAAGTTTTTTTAGAGTGGAGACAACAACGATATTCTGAGAAAATTGTAAAGGGGGTTAACAAGAGCAAACGTCAACACCCGCCTCGAAGTAGGAACTGATCGGGTTCGCAAAAATATCCGCAAAACAAATATTATACAATAAAAACATTAAGACAACAAAAGTATTACATAATCTAGTATTTACCCCTTATTACTTAGTAGAAAAATCCATGCTAAAGCGGCAACAATGCGCTTTTAAACCTTATGAGGCGATTGTCTACAATTAGCATTACCACAGAATCAAATATACAGAAAGCCCACTCGGTAACGGTCCCTTTGATCTTTCAAAAACACTCACCTTTCTACCTTAACTACCTTGGTATAGATTTCAGAGGCGTGCTAAAATGTATTTATAATTTTATTTTATTATGAAGTTACCCTAAACTTAACCTATTTGTGTAACCCGCTGACCAGCTGTAACATAGCTCAGGTGTAGAGGTACGTATACAGTATGGTGGAAATGAAAGGGATAAATTCATTATTTCGTAAGTCAGAGACTGGAGAGAAAAATCCTGAGACCCGGCGATTTTTTATTTCAGTTGCGCATTCTGTCCGATTTTCTTTTTATTTCTTATGTCATCTGTATAAGCGTGATGACGTCATCGATGATTTTTTTAAATGGAAACGTGGTTGATGCTGTACATCATTTGAAAGGTCTTTAATTATTAACTCTACTAATTATTAATATTTATAATTTATTTAATATTAATTTTCGGCTCTCTTGCAATTTTGATATGTGAATTTGGTAGATTGTCACTGGAAATAAACTGTTAAATTTTTGCACGTTTCTTGCTTGACGTTTTATGCAAAAAAAATCTGATTCTTATCAACAGTGCTACATACAAATTAAACGTCTTTGACATGTTACATGTAAATGGTATTAGTTCGATTACATTGCAGTCAATTTGTGTTATAATTATTATTCATTGTTACTTTGTTCCAAAATGAAACTTAGTGAAACGTAGAGAATTGAAATTGTTATAATGATTGGTTGAGGAGATAAGACAAGGACACAAATGGAGGTTTGTGGATTATTCAACGATAAATATCCCAACCGAGAACCAGTTGCGCAATCCACCATCAGCAAAATTGAGACATAATTCAGAGAAACGGGCCATGTAAGGAACCTCCCAAAAGGCAGTAGAAAACCAGTCGCAGAAAACACAAAATTAGATGTTCTACTAGCGTTTCAAGAGGATCCCCATCCCAGTTCTCGGCAAGTAGCATTAGACAACAACATACACCATGCAACAGTTCTTACTACGCTAAAAAAGGAAAAGTGGCATCCCTATAAAGTTATTGTCCGAACGCAAGTGAGGATTAATGGTTGATGGAAAAATGTGGTCGATTTGACGGTATGCGCGGGGGGGGGGGGCTGACCAGTGGCGTACCAAAGTAAAAAATGCGGTTATTTAGGTACCCACATTTACGGAGGTTTTGTCATAACTCCGGGACTATGTGGGGTATAGGGCTCCCCATGGGTAAAATTCCTCATATATGTAGATGATAAATTTTAAAGTCTAATTCCGATAAGTTAAATAGGAAAATCTAGAAAAAATCGCAGTTGGCACGGTTTTTGGAAAAAAATTTTGTAATGGTCAACTTCTGGGCCTTCTGGATCCCCTTAGTTAGAGGATTGGCCCAACAACGCTGGTACCAGAGAAAAGGGCATATCCTTGGGCACTTTTAATCCTATCCCGCCAAAGGTGTCACTTTAATACAGAGTGGTCAAAAAAATGTCCAAAAACAATTAAGGAAAAGTGTCCAAAATAGCAAGGTAGTTTTTTGCGATTTTTACGAAAATCATGGAGCGCTCCAGCTTCGGTGGTGTATGGGCGACTAGAACACGTGGCGAGGAAAAAAAATCAGTTTTTAGTTTTGGTCTACCTCTTATACCGGGTGAGCTGCAAACGTTTTTCGGTTCGACGTTTTTTACTAATTTTGGTGTACTTTTTTCACATTTCACCCTGTAGATTCCACATTTTTGCAGCAAAAAATCTGAAATAATTCAGGAGTGTAGCACACATATCGCCGGGTCCTCGATCTGGCCAAAAATCAAGGTCCTAGCTTTCAATTTAAAATTTTTTGCATATTTTAAACTAGAGTTTCCTGCGAAAAAGCTAAAAATTTCGTTCACTATCTGCTTCAGGGAAGCGATCTTCTCAGATTGCTTTATAATCTCCAAAATTATTTGCATTCTTAAAAACCATTAGACATTGAAACAGAACTGAAACCCCAGGGACATTGAAAACTATCGTCCCATTACCCTATTGTCGTGTTTCTCAAAAATTTTTGCAATAATTTTATCTCCGCGCCTTATCGAATTCCTAGAAACAAATAGAAGCTAATTCACAATATGGTTTCCAAAATAAAAAATCTACCATCACTTGTGCCATCTATTAAAGCATGTCTATAAAGAGCTGGATCATAATAAAAAGGTTAATGCTTGCATTGTGGACCTGAGTAAAGCTTTCAATTGCATAGACCATATATTGCTGCTGCATAAAATCCAGTCCTACGGCTTTCGTAGGTACTGCCATCATCTAATAAAAAGATTTCAAAAGTTTAAAAAATCGTCAAAATTCAATTTCAAATTTTGACGATTTTTTAAACTTTACGTTTGAAATTGCCACTTTGAGGCCTTTTTGTGCCGAGACCGTGCATTCTATCGACTGGATTTCTATCCCAGGGATACCTTGGAATGTTTTCTTTTCGGCACCAAGGAACCACTTTTTCGCTGGGACGTCGCGAAATGGTCTTAATTCAATTTCGAAACGAAAGATGCAGATTTTTGAAATTTCGGCAAAATTTCCGTTAGTTCCGGCAGTTGCCTCCATATAATTAACAATTGAATATAACACGAAGGTAACATTAGAAAGTGCAGCTCAGAAGACCAGCCCGAAAATCAACAGATGCGCATGCGCTGGCTGACAAGCTCCGCCCCTTAATTTTGAAAAACTCTGAAGGTCATTGCCATCTTTATATTTTTATTGAGAAAACAAAGGACGGAAATAGTCCCAGTGCACTCTAGAACCGCCATCTGAAGACGCTGGCGTGTCATCGTCATACGTCTTGCGCATAAAGATGTGCGCATTAGCAAAAATTCGACCTGATTTCGGTTTCCATAGGTCACTCGACGCTACAATTCAAATCCATGGCAAAAGATTGACGTTCGTAGTATATGACTAGTAGGAATATGATTGCCTCACGAGTAAACTAGTAAACCGTGCGCTGCGATCGCCTTTTTCGACTGCGGAAATTTCTCGTTTGACAGATCGAACTTTAAACACCTAGACCAAGAAAAATAGGCGGAAAATCGAGGAAAACTGTATTACAGGTGAAAATTTGAACATTTCTAGGAAGATTACCAGTAAAGCCTCCAGTCCTCGAGGTCGTTTTCACAAAGACTGGTCGATTTGAAAATTTCGGGTCGGGATTCATGATTTCCGACCACGTGGGGCCCTGTGACGTCGACGCTCGGCTGGCTACGTTTGTTCCATACATAGTTAAAAACACTTCCCATAAGAAATACATTGTGCAATGCTTTTTAAATGGGAGGAATATAGAAAGGGTTATATTTAGGGTACCATTGTTGGTACGTGGTTCAAATTTGGATGGTAGGTACCTACGGGGGTATTATAAATTGTAATATAGTTGCCGTAGCTATCATAACTACAGTAGCTGAGTACCGTTGATATTTAGAGAACTGTTAATGATACATGGTTCAACTTTGGATGCTGGGTGCCCATGGAGGTACCATGAATGGTAATATAAATCACATAGCTATATGTAGCTGACTGTAGCTAGGTTATAGCTGTTTTATGAAAGGATGGTGATATCGACTTGAAAATCGAATGGTAGGTTTCCCTTATGTAAAATTCGCTAAAAATGACATTTTTAAAAATCCAAGATGGCCGCCTGAAAACGTTTGGTTTAAAGCCCATATATCTGAAACGGTTTGAGCTAGAAAGCTGAAATTTGGTATGTGGCTACCTTATGAGACGGGCTAGAGGTCTCTAATGTCCGGAACCTTGCCGCGGGTACCAAAGGTTCTATTTCGGAAACTTTTTTAATAAAATTACACTTTTTTGCTACAACTTACTGACTGTTGCTAAAGGACGCTGAAACCAAATATATCCGACGTTTCGACTTTACGCCTACTATACGCCATCATCAGGGTATTCCCTTTTAATAGAAATATTGCTTTATAAATGTGCCACGCCCAAACAATCAGTTTTTTTGTATATGACTGACAAAATAGCTTTAACGAAGCCCATTCGACTGGCACTAACTGTTCAATTTTACCGTTTCTGTGTTCCGAGATTTAACTGATTAAATGTTTCATTGATAGGGGTAGAGTGACTTTTGCCATTTTATAGCAAAGCCATTTACGGCAATAGAACAACGGTGACTCAATTAAGTGTGAGTCGGCTCAAATACTGCTCAAAACGTTAATTACTATTTTGCTAAGTTTAATAACAGTCTCATGGGAAGTGAAAAACTATTAAAATTTTGTAAAAATTACCTAATATTTTTATTTGATCGAACATTACGTCAACTAAATTAAAAACCTTGAACGACAAATTAAGCAGGTATTTTGTGGTCGAGAATGCTCTATTCATGGGTGTCAATAGCATCGTTATACTATGTTTAGTTTTCAAGTTATATAGATGTTGTAAGTATTAAAATGTCGATAAAAAGTGGAATAATTACGTTTTTGGCGCCATTTTGAGGGGGAAGGAAATTACTGAAAATTTCAAAATTGTACATTTTTTACATATTTTTGTCCCCTCTTTCATATGAGACTATTTTTGATAAAATCTATGACAATCGATTTTGGCTGAAAATTTTCACTGTTTATCTTGGAAACGGTAAGGTTTTTCGATATGCCGGTTAATGTCATGTATGAAGAGGTCATCAAGGGCTATCAGATGCATGTATCAGAAAGAAGCTAGCTTTCACGGTTTTTAAGAAAATAAAAAAAAAATGCAAAAATTGTACCTTATTTTTGGGCCACCCGTGCTCGGTTACTGTTCTAGTCAGAGCTTCGAAAATGGGCTCTACGTGTAGCTCTATTCTTCTGCTTCCTTAGCTGTCCTTATACATTTTTTGATAAATCTTCATCGAAACGAGATATTAGCTGTTAAAGGCAGCAATGCACGATTTTTATCTCAAAATTTAGTTTTTTGGGCCGGTTTGAGAGCCCCATATGTTTAACATAGAATTTTCTATATGTTTCATTTAAATCTATAGTAATCGATTTTATTTGTTACTTCGAGTCGTTTTATAATGAATAGGACGTTGATTTCTGTTTTAGATAGTATAGGGTGGCTCAAAAAATGATGCAGGAAGCTAATATATGCTAATAATGCAGAAAAGGTCCATAAGCAGTGTGTATTTTACATAGAAAGGGTGGATTATTTAGTACGTAGACAAGCCAGAATAAAATGTTAGATATAGGCGATGAAAGAGTTATTAAAACTTAGTAATGAAAGCAATTTTAATTATTCAAGGAGTCTGGTGTTGTCAGATATTAGTAATATTTACTGCAGACCATTTCCTTCGCCATTTTATCCACAAATTGTTAAAAAGCACTAAAATTATTGCACTTTTTTGGCTCCTCATATAGCTTTTCGGATAAATCTTAATTAAAACGCGATATAAACTGATGAAGGCTGAAATGCACGATTTTGATCCCCAAAATTCGGTTTTCGGGTCGGTTTGAGAGCTCCATATGCTTAACAAAGAAATAACTACTTTTCCCACATAAATCAATAGTAATCGATTTTATTCGTTGGTTCTAGTAGTTTTGTGACAAATAGGGCGTATGTTTGCGTTTTAAATAGTATAAAGTGAAAGTTAAAAGAAAGTTATTTTCTGGGAAATATGTTAGTGAACGAAATTTTTAGCTTTTTCGCAGGAAACTCTAGTTTAAAATATGCAAAAAAGCAATATTTCCAAAAATATTGAAAGCAGATAAGTTTTCAATTTCCAATTAGTAAATATTGCTTTTTTGCATATTTTAAACTAGAGTTTCCTGCGAAAAAGCTAAAAATTTCGTTCACTAGTATAAAGTGTCCCAAAAAAATTTTGTAACCTGGAATTTTAGGATTTTTGTTAGTTGAATAGAGCGTTGCTTTCTGTTTTAAATAGTATACGGTGTCCCAAATAATGCTAAGTGCTAAAAAAAATGCTAAGTTTTATTACCTTATTATAAACACTGCCTTGATTTCTGATTTAGATACTATAGGGTGAGCCACAAATTGGCAAATATTACATTTTTACGAACAATCAAAGCTAGAAAAGTGAAATTTCAATTGTAGATTCGTTTCATACTCACAAACAATATGTCATAAATGGGAACCTTGATATGGGTACTCTTGGTACCATTTTATATCTTTTTATGAATTTTAGCACGTTTTTTACCATTTTTCAAAAGCTGTTATGATTGCGAATATGAAGTAAAGTATTTCAAACGTTTCGACATTTCAGTTCTACTTTTAGGTATAACTTCAAAAGCACTCTGCCCACAGCGTTCGGATTTCCTAAACTATGGGCGCCCCGCGCGCGTGGTCAAAAAAAAAAAATGTGGCGTCTCAAGTAAAAAGCACACCATAAACAAACCAACTCAAGAGTTTTGCTGACCAACTTGTTAATTTTCGGCGCAATTCACTTAAAGACAAGTAGTTATCTGAATCATAATCCGAATCACTGGCAGTTTCTTGGCGGTAAGACCTCTCAGTAACAAGACTTGGGGCAAATGCCCCAATGGGAAGGACATCCTTATCATAAGGACAAATCCCCGTGGCTCTAAAACCGCTTATAATGTTCCCAATTGTCCATTGTTTTTTGCCACGTTGCACAGTGGGGCCTGGAGCCTAAAAAGTTGGCATTTAATGAAAAAAATTACATGTTGTATTTGATATCGCTATCATTTGCCTGAAATATAACACAGTCTTGCGCATTCGTTGACAGCATAGTTTAACCTGTTAGTCTCTTTGCACGGGTGTTAAAGTCATTTACAACTAGTGATGAGCAAAAAAGTCTTGGTCTTGTTCTTGCATAAAATGCAAGACCAAGACCAAGACTGGATAGATGAGAACAAGAGCAAGACCAAGACTCGATGTGCGAGAACAAGACCAAGACCAAGACCGACCTTGCAAGACTGCAAGAAATGCAAGGCTCTTGCAAGTCTTGCAAGCAATTACGAAGATTATAATAAAACCTATAATCTATTATGGCACAGTCCCGCGTTTTTTCTCTTCGTTTTGTCACAGTATAAAGAATAATACATTATATTGCTGTAATTATTACTGTATATATTGTGTAATTATTGGATATTCATTCGTTTCACAAAAAAGTGATACAGTTTTGCGAAAACTGCATCGTTCTATACCTTTGCTATTGCTAGATACCGAAACACCCTGCAACTGCAACGAAGTTGAGACAGCACTACACTAGAAAAGAAAAACTGGGTGGTTCTATTTTCCATTTCAAAAATTAAATTTGACACTTGTATCATATTTTTGACTCACGATGTATAAATAATTAGAAATAGTTTTAAAATGTGCACAAGGCGAAAACCAAGTCGACGGTCGACCTGTACAGGCGTTTTTGTTAAAGTCTATTTATTCTGAAAGTTTTTAATATACTCCACAAAAAATCACTATGAATTCTGTTTAAAATGATGTACAGACAGAGGGTCTCACATAAATTACCGCTATATCTTATTCCAAAAAGTATAAAAGTTAGCAAAAAAACTACAAAGTTCCTTGGTTATGGTTTGTTAAGACTTTTTTAATTTATTTTAGTCTTCTATATACAAGGTGGTTCATTTTTCCGCCACTAACTATCTTATATTAAAGGGAATACCCCATATACGGGATTATTCGCGGTCTATGGCAGGTTAGACGTTTACAGAAAACAGGACATAGGATCGTTTTGAAAATTTGGTGAACTAAGTAAATTGATTTGAACTATCGATTTAAAAAATATTTGCATAATTGCGACGTGACCGTTTATATTGAAAAGTAGCATCAACTTTGGTATTGTAAATGAAAAACCCTACCTATGCTGATTTTTACCCGTTTTTGAGATATTAACGTTTGAAATATGACACTTTTTGCACTTTGATATACCGCAACTTATAAACGTAAACGGTTAAAGTTAGAGCAAAGTAATTGTTACATTTCTAACTTAAATTTTCAAGACGAAACTGAAGATTTCATTTGGCAGATATTAAAAATGTCAAAAAATTTGACATTTACATGCTGTAGATAGGTGCATCCCCATAAAATCAGCAATTGCTGACAAATGCCCATTGGTAGCAAAATAATCTAAGTGCTGTTAGCAACTGATTTATTGGAGTTATACAAGAGTTCCTAAAAATAGTAAACACAGATAATCAAATCATCAATTCCTATGTAGCTAATTGGGATTCAAAATTTGTGAATGGGCTCTCAATAATAAAACTGGTAGATAATGTAAAAACTTACTTATCGCTGTGCTCTAAATGATCTATGATTTGATCTAATATTTGAGTCACTGTTTCTTTTCTTAGTCGAAATCGTTGATAGAAGGTTAACTCATCCATATCCTCATAGTGATTTGTCCTATGATAAATTTTTCTGGGGAAGCCAATTTCGATGATATCAAAAATATCTAGATCATCGTTTAAGATTATATCGTCGATATCAATATCACCCCTCTTTAGTTATTGAGTAGGGAAATTCAAAATACTTATACAGATTTCAACACATCAAAAACGACATTCAAAATAAAACACGAAACCTAACCTCAACAAAACCACTGAAAACTGAAAACCAGGTTTAAGCCTAGAACATTGGGGGCTTAGAGATAAACCAGGTTTAGAGAAATCAGAAGAGCGGCGCAAAACAAAATTTTAAATAAACCAAGCTTAAAAATAAGCCTGACTCAAATGCGTGTGGTGCAAACGGCGGTTAGTGCCTCCCGCATCATCTCTTCATCCCAGTTCGCTCTTATACCTTTGCATTTTTTACCCATTTTCTGTAAATAATTCAAAAATATAATAAGTACTTACGTAATTACGGTGGCAGAAAATAAAGCCCAAGCCGTTTTGCAGAAAACAAGGCCCGGGCCTTATAATCTGTAAGTCGGCCGGAGTTTAAATTTGAGGTTATAAAATATAGCAACGTGATATAAATTTAAACTCCACGTTTAATTAAATTAAATAGTACATGGTTACTGCGCATGTCTTACGAAATTTCTACAAATTACTTAAAACATGTAAATTTACTTACCGAAATATCGATTACTTTATAACGCAGGCGTGGTACCATGAAATGACGCCTTCCGCTCAAGTCGGCTGAAGGTAACTGAACATTCTTGCGTTGCCCTTACAACTTAACACCGCCCCTTACCGGAAGATGTCGTCACATATTTTTTGAACGTACTTTTCATAAAAACAAAGCTCTGGGCCGTAATATCTGGTGGGCCTTATTACCCCAAAGTACCTTATGTGATGATTTATCGATTTTTACTCATTTAGCATGATTTACGTTTTACATGTCATTATTCGTCAAATATGAAGAGAGTAGAGATTTTGAAAAGTTCTGCGGAGAGCGCCGCCCCCTTTGCACCCAACCAATCAGGACGGTTTGGAGGAATCGGTGGGACCTGCCGCAGAACTCTCAAAAAATCCCTACTAGGATAATCCAATGATTTTATATCTGAGAGATTTAGCCACTATTACCGGATTTGTGAGTGTCCATGCCAAGAAGATTTTTATTGTTTGAAAGATGGTTTCAAAATGTCTGGTCTATAAAGATAGTTTCTGTAAATTAGTTTTTGGAAATCTCAAATCTCTCATTTCCCAACGTCTTAGTGAAAAAGTGGTTTGTTGGTGTCGAAAAGAAAACATTGAAAGGTATTCTATGGGATAGAATTCCATTCGATTGGATGCACGGTTTCGGCACAAATAGACCTCAAAATGGCAGTTTGAAATTTAAAATTTAAAAATTCGTCGAAATTTCAAATTCACAGCTAGGACCTTGACTTTCGAGGCCAGATCGAGGGCCCATAAGTGTGCTGCCTCCCCGAATTATTTCACATTTTTTGTTGCATAAATGTGGAATCTACAGGGTGAAATGTGAGAAAAATAGACCCAAATTACCTAGCAAAAAATGTGGCACCGAAAAACTTTTGTGGCTCGCCCGGTATACGAGCTAGACCAAAACTAATAACTGATTTTTTTTCTCTTCACGTCTTCTAATTGCCTATATACAACCGAAGCTGGACCGCTCCATAGTTTACGTAAAAACCGCAAAAAACTACCTAACTATTTTGTACACTTTTTCTTGACAGTCTTGGACTTTTTTTTGTCCATCATCCACACCTTTGGCGAGATAGGTTTAAAAGTGCCCAAGGATTGTACCCGTGAGGAGCCCTATGCCCCTCACATGGCCCTGGATCTACGATAAAACCGTCGTAAATTTGGGTATCTAAAAAAAACGCATTTTTGATTTTGCTACGCCACAGCTAAGCCCCCCTCGCACATACCATCCAACTGACGACATTTTTGGAAAGCCCGTTCATTTCTGTACCTGCACCCCTTGAATGAAAATCCAGTCAAATGAGCAGTTTAAAAGTCGAAATGAAAAAAATACCAAAAATCTACATGAGCATTGCAAAAACATCCTTAGAATCCTCACTGACGTCCGGATAATAACCAGTGGACGAAAAACACTTCTTACGTAATGTAGCCAAACAACGCCCATTTATACAAAAACGAATTTCTACATGCAGGACTCATCAATTTATTGCCGAAACAATGGATCCGTATTGTCCAAAAACCGCAAATATTTCAACGGCCCACCTTTTGTATTAAACGTTTTTCGGCCTCCTTCAGACTAAAATTCCGCCATTGAAATTCCGATCGGGTCCAAAAGAAACTCTATGCGCCGGGTTTCGAAGTGTGCACCCAGCCTTAATATGGACATACAGATGTTTGTTTTAAATCTCTCCGGTAGCGATGTAATAATTGTCTTCTGTTTTCTTCATGAATCGTGACTAAAAGAAGATAAACAGTGGGAAGAACGGGACATAAACTTATGTTGATCCCTTGTTGGGAAACCATTGAAAGTATTTCTCAATGGTGGCTTTTTTCTTGTATTGATTTCGTATGGACGTCACGAAAACGATGGAAATCGAGGGAGGCTAATTTTTGTTTTCTTACTGAACAAATATAGAACAAAATATTAAACAAACGCCGCATTTAACTCGATTTTATTCCATTTCAACCTGAAGAATTTCACAAATACGCTCATAAAGCGGAGAAGAAACTCGAGAATAAATTCCAAACCAAAAGTTATAGACCACTTTAGAGCAGTTTGCTTGGTAATTCTATTACGAACAAATTTAACTTGACGTTTTACACCCTCCTGGTTGAGGCATGTAAATTACGGCCTTAATAAAATCGTGGCCATAATACATCAACCACACTTGCCGCAAGGTGCACACACATAGCGAGTCAATGAACTAGATAGTGTTCGGTATTACCACAAAAATGATAAAGTTTAAAAATAATATATATTATTTTATACGGTTTAGGCACTTTAAGTGTACCTACATCGCCATCTAGCAATTTCCGACGTTTCGACATTCGTAGGGATGTTCTTCAAGCCCCAATTGATGAAGCTTGTTGCGACGCTCCCTTTATCTTTGACGACCTGATTGACACCTGACAAGTACTGAAATGAATTTAAAGGGGTTATCATGTCATCGATTACACATAACTCAATCAGTAAGTAAAAAGAAAACTTTCGGAAAATTTCTGGAAACTTTCCGGTAATTTTATCAATTTAAAATCTATTAAAACAAAAAATTCTTAAATGTACCACTTTTTATTAAGAAATAAGAAAAAAAAAGATGTAAATTTTCGTCGAAATTGATGCAAAAACTCAATTACTAAATCATTATTTATCAGATTCTCTCAGATAGTATCATCCAAATATCGAATAGAAAACGACTAAAGACCTGAACCAAAATTACCGAGATTCAAAATTTTCAGCTTGACACATAACTGACTGATTCTTTACGGTAAGCTGTCAGATACTTTTTCCCTTTTGACATCATTAAAATACGAAAATTGTCAGTCAATTTTCGTATTTGAAATAAACGCCGTCTGGATGACATCACGGCTTTGTACCTTGTGCCGTGACGTCATCCAGATGGCCTTTATTTATTTTATCAATGTATCCAAATATTAAAAAGTAAAGTGCTGCTTCACAATTAGGTAAACTAACGAGTACTCTTCTGAGTAGTTGATCATGTAAGTGTTGAATCGAAATTTATGAGGATTCTTAACGTCAACCTGTAAGATATTTCTTTGGTTTGACAATTTGACGTCATTCGAATGCGAAAATTGACTAACGCCATCTTGATGACATCACAGCCTTGTGCCTTGTGCTGTGACGTCATCCAGATGGCGTTTATTTATTTTTAATAAATAAAATAAAAAAATTTTAAATAAATAAATTTCGTTAATGGTACCCATGGGTTTGGTACCATAAATAAGTTTTCGACCTATGGCAACTTGCAGTCCATTCCCTAATGAACCATGGTACCAAATTTCAGCTCTCTAACTTTATTCGTTTCAGAGATATCCCCATTTTTTAATTACCCTGTATACGGCGGCCATTTTTTTTTCGCTTCCATCTTTTATTTATGACGAAATCAATATTGTTCCATTTAAAAAGCGTTGCACAATGTATTTCTTATGGGAAATACACGTGCAAAAGCCTGAAAACTTATATGCAAAATTTCGTTAATGGTACCCATGGGTTTGGTACCATGAATAAGGTTTCCACCCATGGCAACTTGCAATGCATTCCCTATTGAATCATGGTACCAAATTTGAGCTCTCTAACTTTATTCGTTTCAGAGATATCCCTATTTTTAAATTACCCTGTCTATGGCGGCCATTTTTTTTTTCGCCTCCATCTTTTATTTATGACAAAATCAAAATTGTCCCATTTAAAAAGCATTGCACAATGTATTTCTTATGGGAAAACGGAAGAAATGGCAAAAAAAAAATATAACTACGCCCATGTCTGCCGAAAAATCGAAAAAATACATTTTTGCCCGAATTTGTAACCGCCACTGTCTGGGCGAAAACCGCGTGGCCTGGCTTCGACTTCATCAGCCAAAAATGAATCTGGACATGAAATTTTCAAATCGACCAGTCTTTGTGAAAACGACCTCGAGGACTGGACATTTTGCCAATAATCTTCCTAGAAATGTTCAAATTTTCCTCGGCCAGACAGTTTTCCACGCTTTTCGGTAGATTTTCCTTAGTCTGAGGCTTTAAAGTTAATGTTTACATTTCGGAAATCTCAGCTGTCAGTTGCAGATGGGCGCGGCCGCCGAATGCTTCCGACATCCCCGTGGCGGACGTCGCTTCGGAACCATTCGGGATTTTCGGCCAAAATTTCAAAAAATCTGCATCTTTCGCTTCGAAATTCAATTAAGCCCATCTCGCGGCGTCCCAACGAAAAGTGGTTTCTAGGTCCCAAAAAGAAAACATTCCAAGGTATCCCCTGGGATAGAAAACCATTCGATTAGATGCACGGTCTCGGCACAAATATACCTCAAAGTGGCAATTTGAAATTTAAAGTTTAAAAATTCGTCAAAATTTCAAATTCAAAACTAGGCTCTTGATTTTTGGCATGGTTAAGGGCCCATGTGTGTACTACCTCCTTGAATTATTTCAGGTTAGTACGAATCTACAGGGTGAAATGTGAGAAAAGTACACCAAAATTGACAAAAAATGCGGCACATAAAACCTTTTGTAGCTCACTAGGGAAAAGAGCTAGACTAAAGCTAACAACTGATTTTTTTTTCTCTCCACGTGTTCTAGTTGCCCATATACCACTGAAGCTGGAACGATCCATGATTTTCGTAAAAATCGCAAAAAACTACCTTGCTATTTTGGACACTTTTCCTTAATTGTCTTTGGACATTTTTTTGACCACTCTGTATTAAAGTGACACCTTTGGCGGGATAGAATTAAAAGTGCCCAAGGATATGCCCTTTTCCCTGGTACCATCGTTGTTGGGCCAATCCTCTAACTAAGGGGATCCAGAAGGCCCAGAATTTGACCATTACAAAAAAAAAATCAAAAAACCGTGCCAACTTTGCGATTTTTTCTAGATTTTCCTATTTAACTTATCGAAATTAGACTTTAAAATTTATCATCTACATATATGAGGAAATCTACCCGTGGGCAGTCCTATATACCCCACATAGTCCCTCAGCAGCTCCCGCAGTCCCCCCCCCCCCAAAGACGCCGTAAATTTGGGTACCTAAAAAAACCGAATTTTTCACTTTGGTGCGCCACTGGTCAGCCCCTCCCGACGCACCATCAAATCGACCACATTTTTAGAAAGCCCGTTTATTTCTGTACCTACGGCCTTTGAACGAAAATCGCGTCAAATGAGCAGTTTCAAAGTTAAAACCGTTAGAACCAAAAAAATACCAAATATCTACAACCAAAATATCTCCAAAAGGCTTTTGATCAATTGACCAGTGTTTAGTTTATCAAAAAACAAACCAGAATCTGGATTTATTGAATTCTAATCTAAGATCTAACCTTTTTTCCGAGGGGAAGTTTCCGAGTTTTCCGGGCTTTGAAGTCGGGGTCAAAATGGAGTTTCTTCCTGACGTTTCGTCTACAGCCACCACTACGCCCACCCCAGTTCGTCCACTGCAGCGCGACGGCCAGGCGGAGGAATGAATACCACGAAGCTCCCCGTAGTTGAAACAGTCAATGTCAGGACGGGAGATCACTTTTATTAATGTCTGCCGCAGCTGTAGACGAAACGTCAGGAAGAAATTCTATTGGACTACGGCTTCAAAGCCCGGAAAACACTTTAGATTGTATTTTGACCAGCCGTAAAAGCCTTCATACTCTTATAGAAAAACCTATTTTTTTTTCAAGCGGACTAAAAGTACGTCATTTGTTTTCTCCATACGCACACCTAAAGTGGGCTTTCAAATCCTGAGACCAAAAAAGTAGCAAAAAAGTTCTAGGCAGTAAAAGTAAAGTCAAAAGTCACCGCTAGTGTCATGGTGGCGCATATATAAACGATTTTCATTCACCAAAATTATTTTAATAATAGATGTCACCAGATAAACCGATCTGAGTGTATTGCCATCTTTACATTCTTGTTGAAAAAACAAAGGACAGAAATACTCTCAGAGCACTCAAGACCACCATCCGAAACCGTTATTAGTCGAAATCGCATAGGTTCTCGAATTCTGAATTCGTCTGTTAAATGTCATGCGCGTCATCATATTTATCTGTCAATGTGACATTTATTAATTTAGTATTGAAAATATTGCTACAAATTCTTAGTTTACCTTAATCATTGGTTATTATTTAATACATTAAATTGAACATTGAAAATCACCATTCTAACATATTCTATGTATTTTACAAATAATTGGGTAAGTAATTGGGTGAGTATTAATGGTAATAAGTATTAATTGGATGGGTAATAATTGGGTAAGTACCTAGACTTGCTTAAAGAGGATGAGAGAAAATTGCAAAACTGAACCACTTTTAAATAGATTTCTTATTTCTTGCATGCTTGAAAAAAAAATAGTATATGTTACTCGGAGTAAAAGGTCTTTTTGTGCTTCGCCCAGTTGCAGGCCTCAGCTTCGCTTCGGCCGTCAATCTCTGGGCTCAGCACGAAAAGACCCACTTTTACTCCTAGTGACATAATCTACTATTAAATTTGACCCAAGAAGGGTATTTCTCCTTTCTTTTCTCAATTTGCAACTTTTTTTTGACCGTTTATAACTTTAGAACGCCTGGACCGATTGGAGTGAGTCGAACAGTTTTTTACTCTTCTTAATGTCCACTTTCGCCTCCCGCCAACGGAAATCCCATGGGTGCAACAGTTTGGGAGATAAATCTCTTCGGTGGTCGACTTTTAGGCACTTTTAGAACGTTTTTTGGAGGCATTTAGAAAAAATTACACTTATGGGACTCATTTCACTGTTATCGTGTTTGTTACGTTCACAGGGGATTGAAATCGTTCCAATCAAAAACAGCAAAAAAAAAATCTAAATTTTTTTTCGAAATTGATCGAAGAGGAAGTATTTCATTTTTTTACTAATTTCCAACTTTGACCGCCTGTACTTTTAGAAGTGGCCCGATTGGAGTGAATCGAACGGGATCTTATTAATATTGATGTCCTCTTTCACTTTCCACTAAAGAAAACTCCATAGGTTCAATAGTTGGGAGATCGACCCTTCGGTGGTAAATTCGTAACATGTGCAACATTTTTTTTTTACTGTCGCCAAACGCGTGAGTACCGACTGGTAACTAGCTATTTTTACAGAAAAAAAGTGAATACAGAAACAGGGACATTACAGAAAACTTGAATAACTTCTTAGCATAATAGTACTAGAAAAAAGACTGAAATTTTGCAATGCAAAAAGGTTTTTTTTGCTGGCGCCAATGGCGCGCGTATCTACTCGTCACTGGCTATTTTTCAACAAAAAAAAGTGGAACCTAAAAAAGTGTTTAATTCATTAATTATTTGGTAACAATGAACCGTACGAAAAAACTCAATTTATTAAAAAAAGAACAATTTTTTTTTTAACCTGAGATATTTTAATAAGATTTTTCCGAGAATTTTTCATCCAGCACTAGAACACTCAAATTTTGCATTTTTTTTTTACTGTTGCCAATGGCGTGCGTATGGATTCGTCAAGGGCTACTTTAAAAGTGGAACTTAAAAAGCGTTTTAATAGTTTGGGAGATAGAGAATTTAGAAAAAAGTTCACTTATGGTTCACTCATTTCACTCTTATTTTGCTCGTTACTTTCATAAGGGATTAAAACCGCCTAAATCTGAATAAAAAAAAATTACCATGTTTTTTTCAAAATAGACAAAAAAGGGGTACATTTTGACCGCTTGCATCTTTGGAACGAGTGGACCGATTAGAGTAAGTCCAAGGATTTTTTGTACTTTTTGAAATGATTTAACTTTTGTCCTCTTTCATCTCCCACCGAAGAGAGTCTCTTCGGTTCAAGAGCTTGGAAGGTAGACCCCTTGGGTGATCGATTTTTAGGCACGCATTTTCGCGTCATAATTCGTCATAGCACACAATTCGCCTCATTCACAGCAAAAAAATTTTTTCAAAATTGATTCCAAAGAGGTGGAGGGCGAGTAGACCCCCCCCCCCCCCCCCAGTACTGCTTTTTAACTCCCATTAAAGAAAGTCCCGCAGGTTCAATAGGAATACCCCCTTCGGTGGTCGATTTTTACGCACTTTAAAAATCGACGTTTTTATCATTTTTTAAAAAACTCCTTTACTTTTTTTACCCTTCTTTTTTTGGATTTTTTGGAAAAAAAAACAGTTTGACACGAATTAAGGAACAGAAACTTAGGTGGTGTCCATTGCGTCTTTAATAATGGACCTGCCAGGGACCCCGCCTTGGCGCCATAACAATAAAACACGGTTATATGCAGTATTTACAACATTGTCAGGCCTGAAATAGGGCAGCAGATAATCCAGTTATAGAGCATTAATAAACATTATATTTAACGATAATAGGTAAAAGGGTGCATATATTACTTTGGCAGAAAAACATGGCTTTTCGATAAGGCCGGTGTGAATATGTGTGGTAATTATTTCCAGTGATTGAGCTTTCGCCGACACTTAATGCCAATGGTAAGGGGGCAAAGTGTTACTGTCCCCGTTACTCCAATTACACTTTGATTTTTATGAACGCCCTGAATTCTCTCCATTATAGATACGTACGGCGGAAATTTCAAAAATTAATTATCTAATATCAGTCACTTAGTAACTTACACATTTCCCTTCCAAGAACCCAAGTCTCAGGTCTGGAGTTGACTTCGACTAGTACAGTTGGCGTGCACACCAAAAGCACCATGAGGTCGGCTATGCTTAGATTCACTAAAAAAATATTCGTGCTATTGCGCATGTCTTTCGTTTTGAAGATCACTATTGGCACCATCACGTTTCCTATCACCCCCAGGCACATGATTAGTATGCAAAATACCTGCAACAACAATGCATTTACAATAAAATTCAATGCACTTTCAAAAATCATCCTTTTCCGTGAAAAATTCTCAGCATTTTAGATGACGTTTACTAATGAACACTCCGTATCTTACCATAGAGGTAGTTCGTATATAGCTGGGAAACACCGGGCTGCCATACTCCAGGGTTCCATTTACACTGACATTATTGGCAAAACTAGGGGAAGTACCGTTGTCGGAAGTGGTACCGGAGTACAGGTAGCTGTGGCTGACAGTGGTCGTGTTCACATCCGTTGTGAGGGCGCTGACGTTGAACCCTAAGGGCGGGGCCAGCGCCGATAGATGCGAAATCATGTCATAGTTCAATAGGGTGGAGGCAAGTCGTCTTCAAGGACTATGTACGGTAGTCTTCACTAGAACAGATTCAAAAAATCAATAATTCCATAGTTAGTAGAGAATCGCTATTATTCAAATAATTCTACTTCGTTTCATGCAAAAATGATTTTTAATAGACAAATTAGAGAAAGAAACTTATTTGACAACGTAGCTTTTCTAATCTGAAGTAATCTGAAACAATATCTGTCTTTGTCTCACCCACGTTAATGTCAAACTTGAGTAGCCGGCGCAATGTTGCCACGTTGTGCTAAATTTACGAAATTGCTTCTTTTAATGTACCTATGATTTGAATTCGCAGTAGACTTTTGTTATTGGGTTAGATCGAGAGAATTTCCTAGTTGGCATATTGTTGAGTTTAGTGTCTCATTTTCACCACCTTCACTCACCACTTTGTCGGGAATATACAGGGTTATTGAAATTTACGAACGTGCCTCTTTTAATGTACCTATGATTTGAATTCGCAGTAGACTTTTGTTATTGGATTGGATTGAGAGAATTTGCTAGTTGGCATCTAGTTGAGTTTAGTGTCTCATTTTCACCACCTTCACTCATCACTTTGTCGGGAATATACAGGGTTACTGAAATTTACGAAATTGCCTCTTTTAATGTACCTATGATTTGAATTCGCAGTAGACTTTTGTTATTGGATTGGATTGAGAGAATTTGCTAGTTGGCATCTAGTTGAGTTTAGTGCCTCATTTTCACCACCTTCACTCACCGCTTAGTCGGGAATACACAGGGTTACTGAAATTTACGAAATTGCCTCTTTTAATGTGCCTATGATTTGAATTCACAGTAGACTTGTTACTGGGTTAGATCGAGAGAATTTCCTAGTTGGCATATTGTTGAGTTTAGTGCCTCATTTTCACCACCTTCACTCACCGCTTAGTCGGGAATACACAGGGTTACTGAAATTTACGAAATTGCCTCTTTTAATGTGCTTATGATTTGAATTCACAGTAGACTTGTTACTGGGTTAGATCGAGAGGATTTCCTAGTTGGCATATTGTTGAGTTTAGTGCCTCATTTTCACCACCTTCACTCATCACTTTGTCGGGAATATAGAGGGTTACTGAAATTTACGAAATTGCCTCTTTTCATGTACTTATATGATTTGAATTCGCAGTAGACTTTTGTTATTGGGTTAGATCGAGAGAATTTCCTAGTTGGCATATTGTTGAGTTTAGTGTCTCATTTTCACCACCTTCACTCACCACTTTGTCGGGAATATACAGGGTTACTGAAGTTTACGAGATTGCCTCTTTTAATGTGCCTTTGATTTGGATTCGCAGTAGACTTTTGTTATTGGGTTAGATCGAGAGAATTTCCTAGTTGGCATATTGTTGGGTTTAGTGCCTCATTTTCACCACCTTCACTCACCACTTTGTCGGGAATATACAGGGTTACTGAAATTTACGAGATTGCCTCTTTTAATGTGCCTATGATTTGAATTCACAGTAGACTTTTGTTATTGGATTGGATTGAGAGAATTTGCTAGTTGGCATCTAGTTGAGTTTAGTGTCTCATTTTCACCACCTTCACTCATCACTTTGTCGGGAATATACAGGGTTACTGAAATTTACGAAATTGCCTCTTTTAATGTACCTATGATTTGAATTCGCAGTAGACTTTTGTTATTGGATTGGATTGAGAGAATTTGCTAGTTGGCATCTAGTTGAGTTTAGTGCCTCATTTTCACCACCTTCACTCACCGCTTAGTCGGGAATACACAGGGTTACTGAAATTTACGAAATTGCCTCTTTTAATGTGCCTATGATTTGAATTCACAGTAGACTTGTTACTGGGTTAGATCGAGAGAATTTCCTAGTTGGCATATTGTTGAGTTTAGTGCCTCATTTTCACCACCTTCACTCATCTTTTTGTCGGGAATATAGAGGGTTACTGAAATTTACGAAATTGCCTCTTTTAATGAACCTATGACTTGAATTCGTAGTAGACTTTTGTTATTGAGTTAGATCGAGAGAATTTCCCAGTTGGCATATTGTTGAGTTTAGTGCCTCATTTTCACCACCTTCACTCACCGCTTTGTCGGGAATATACAGGGTTACTGAAATTTACGAAATTGCCTTTTTTAATGCACCTATGATTTGAATTCGCAGTAGACTTTTGTTATTGGATTGGATTGAGAGAATTTGCTAGTTGGCATCTAGTTGAGTTTAGTGCCTCATTTTCACCACCTTCACTCACCACTTTGTCGGGAATATACAGGGTTACTGAAATTTACGAAATTGCCGCTTTTAATGTACCTATATGATTTGAATTTGCAGTAGACTTGTTACTGGGTTAGATCGAGAGAATTTCCTAGTTGGCATATTGTTGAGTTTAGTGCCTCATTTTCACCACCTTCACTCACCGCTTAGTCGGGAATACACAGGGTTACTGAAATTTACGAAATTGCCTCTTTTAATGTGCTTATGATTTGAATTCACAGTAGACTTGTTACTGGGTTAGATCGAGAGGATTTCCTAGTTGGCATATTGTTGAGTTTAGTGCCTCATTTTCACCACCTTCACTCATCACTTTGTCGGGAATATAGAGGGTTACTGAAATTTACGAAATTGCCTCTTTTCATGTACTTATATGATTTGAATTCGCAGTAGACTTTTGTTATTGGGTTAGATCGAGAGAATTTCCTAGTTGGCATATTGTTGAGTTTAGTGTCTCATTTTCACCACCTTCACTCACCACTTTGTCGGGAATATACAGGGTTACTGAAGTTTACGAGATTGCCTCTTTTAATGTGCCTTTGATTTGGATTCGCAGTAGACTTTTGTTATTGGGTTAGATCGAGAGAATTTCCTAGTTGGCATATTGTTGGGTTTAGTGCCTCATTTTCACCACCTTCACTCACCACTTTGTCGGGAATATACAGGGTTACTGAAATTTACGAGATTGCCTCTTTTAATGTGCCTATGATTTGAATTCACAGTAGACTTTTGTTATTGGATTGGATTGAGAGAATTTGCTAGTTGGCATCTAGTTGAGTTTAGTGTCTCATTTTCACCACCTTCACTCATCACTTTGTCGGGAATATACAGGGTTACTGAAATTTACGAAATTGCCTCTTTTAATGTACCTATGATTTGAATTCGCAGTAGACTTTTGTTATTGGATTGGATTGAGAGAATTTGCTAGTTGGCATCTAGTTGAGTTTAGTGCCTCATTTTCACCACCTTCACTCACCGCTTAGTCGGGAATACACAGGGTTACTGAAATTTACGAAATTGCCTCTTTTAATGTGCCTATGATTTGAATTCACAGTAGACTTGTTACTGGGTTAGATCGAGAGAATTTCCTAGTTGGCATATTGTTGAGTTTAGTGCCTCATTTTCACCACCTTCACTCATCTTTTTGTCGGGAATATAGAGGGTTACTGAAATTTACGAAATTGCCTCTTTTAATGAACCTATGACTTGAATTCGTAGTAGACTTTTGTTATTGAGTTAGATCGAGAGAATTTCCCAGTTGGCATATTGTTGAGTTTAGTGCCTCATTTTCACCACCTTCACTCACCGCTTTGTCGGGAATATACAGGGTTACTGAAATTTACGAAATTGCCTTTTTTAATGCACCTATGATTTGAATTCGCAGTAGACTTTTGTTATTGGATTGGATTGAGAGAATTTGCTAGTTGGCATCTAGTTGAGTTTAGTGCCTCATTTTCACCACCTTCACTCACCACTTTGTCGGGAATATACAGGGTTACTGAAATTTACGAAATTGCCGCTTTTAATGTACCTATATGATTTGAATTTGCAGTAGACTTTTGTTATTGGTTTAGATTGAGAGAATTTGCTACTTGGCATTTTGTTGAGGTTAGTGCCTCATTTTCACCACCTTCACTCACCACTTTGTCGGGAATATACAGGGTTACTCAAATTCGCCGCTAGTTAACCTAAAAAATACACTACAAATTTAATTAAATTGGGATAAAGTTTTGTATTTGGGTGGAGGTCATAATGACATTTTAAATTTTCGAAAATTTCGAGCGTGTGCTAAAATGCTAAAAAAAAAGAGCGAGATTTCCAAAAAACCTTTTTATGTTGACACAAATTCTTCTCATGGGCCCTTTTTTTGCTCCAGAGGGCGGTGTTATCATTTTTAAGTGCGACGTTTCGACTTCTCTATGGGATATCATCCACTTTTTTAAATATTTTTTTTTATGACTTTGGAAGTAATGGAAACTTAAAAATGTTATTACGATCCATGCTCAACTTTGTAACTCTTACGGTTCGAAGGTTCTTACGGGCGAATTTTGTATAACCCTGTATATGGAATTATCCTTGAAAAAATATTATAACTAACCGGTACATTACATATCCTTACAGTTTGACTCTCAAGTTTTAAACAACAATTCCACTTTAATGCCCCATTTAACTACAGAATTTCTTTTAGAGTACAAGACATCAAGACACCACATTACCTCAAGTGTACACTTTGCGCTAATGGTCGGCCATTAACTGTTGAAAATTCGTCCTGCAGGATTGCAGGAAACTTTTACTATAATAAAATGTGATGTTCGGTAAGAGAATTAGATAAGGTTTCGTCTATAGTTGGAGTTTAGTTAATTGTTATTAAGCAGGGGAGTTAGGTTTAAGTTAGACAGAAAAAGGTACATTTTGAGTCTGATAACCGGTGGGCGGTGAAAGAACCTATCTCAATTTTAGTGGAACGTAGCGCGATCGTTATCCAGAAGGCAATTTTGCATTTTCGGTATATATAGTGCCAATTTCCATATTCTCCATTATTTTTATTGGTGAGATTTGTTTTAGCTGAGGGAATGAAAAGTTCAAAAGCTCGTGGTAATACAAAAAAAAACGATGGACAGAGGCACTAAGCGAACTAATTTAATTTACTCAAACAAGTAATAGGATTCAAACAATGACTGAATCAATATCCAGGTTAATGAGGACGTGGATCAAGGTTCGGGCCGGAAGCTGAAAGTGGATTGGCCATTTTCTTCCTATTTTCCCCGAACCTTTTTAACACCGACGCATAAATACGGACCCTGAAGGTGCAAAGAGGAAATCTCGTTTATTAACCAAACACTTTTCAACACGAAATAAGGTATCTTCTTCGCTAAAACCCGAGGATGAAACATCTCTATTATTGCGTATTGTTGATGAAAGGAAGCATAAAAAATGGACTTTACGCCTTTTGCTTTTAGATGTTGAAAGTTAACTGGTAAAAGGATTGGCCTTAATGGGGCCTGGGATGCCATCCCTTAATGTTCAAAGGAATGGTGGGTGGTCGAAATCGAAATAAAAGTTTCCGGAAAAAAACTAGTGAAGGAAAAAGAAGTGGGCAGAAAGACAAAAGGCGTACAGTAAACTAACAATAATTCCCATTAAAACCGTCTTAACTTTTATGGCCTTTACATTATTTATAAATTACCGGGATGAAATTTTATACCTACTATAATTAACGATTTATAATCGCGTTTCTATATTATCGACCACTATGTATGGTAATCAAATTGCCTATATGGATTTCTTCATCCATTCCGAGGCGTTTATGTACCCCAATTACAGAGGAATTGACCATGTTATTCAATAAGGTTCTTAGTGGTATGAAATAACTGGGAAAATTTGCAGAAATCTTGTTTTCATACAAGGATGTTATGATTTTGTCATGATGATTTTCAAGGCAAAGCAATTTTTAGTCCCTTTTTCAGCCACTTTTTTATTTTCTAAGTAATTTTGTTTTCTTCTAAAATAACCTTGTAGTGGGTTAAGGAAGGGGGGTTAAATAAATGTAAGCCTGCAACTCACCATTAGCCTTGGAGGTGCGAAATGAAAATTTATTGGCTACGCAATCGGTCACCATGGTAACCGCGCTGTTAAGCCTTGTCAAGGTTTATTAAACTGTCACGTTTGTAGGGTTGTTCTACATAACGAAAAGTTAGTTTTAGGGCAAGAAGCTTAATACGAAAGTTGCAGGATACCGTTTACGGTTCAATTTAAAATTCCAGAGAAGTATACGGGCTGGCGTAAAAAAGCGTGGCAGATATAATTTATAGATTTTGAAAGGAAACCGCATAAATAGTTTTACACATTTTCGTTGTGTGAGAGAGAGAGAGAGAGAGAAATTTCAATAGAGTTTCTGTCAAAAAATTGTTTGGATACGAAGAAAGCAGATTTTAAGGGTCAACAGTATTCAAACAGTACTTTTGTTAGATATAGCAAAGAAATTAAAGTTATAGAAAAGCAACAGGAGAGAGTCTCTGCTAAAAATGAAGGGCAAAAGTGGGTATTTAAAGGTTAAGAAAGGGAAAGCTCTTCATGGAAAAAGAAATTATGGTCGACTTGTTAAAAAAACTTCCTTGAGTATGAAGAAAGGAGGAAATGAAGAACAGCTGTTAAAAGATAAAACCAACTCTCCCATGGAAAAACTAATAATGATTGACGTTTAACCTATTTCTCATATGTTGCGAAAAAATAAAATATTCAGTTATTTCTAAAGAAATTACCAAATTAAGGAAGAAAGAGAATACTAAACGAAAGTATAAAAAGCAGAAGATTAAAATCAACAAAAACTTGAGGTAGTGATTTTATTTCGCCCATGATGTAAAGGGTAGATCAATGAGGTAGAAGATACGGACAGAGCAAACCAATACCGAAATTACCCTAAAAATGGTCCCGTTTTTTGGCCGGAGGTCCGCCATTTTTAAACTACCCACGACGTAATATCATCGTCACAATAATTTCATCAATTGATTAAACACGATTTCTAATTATTTGACGTAAGAAGTCAATTGACGTCACTGCTCTCGGATATACTCGCCATTTTTTAGGTGTCACTTTGAAGTCAAAAGAGTTACTACCCGACAGGAGAGGAAAAGAAAAGTTCTGATTTTGTCGCGAGACCAATTAAACCCTGTTTGGGTCCTGGGTAAATCGCGTTTTAAACTCGATAGATTTACTTATTCCAGTGTGATATTTAATATTTTTATTTATAATTAATATAGTTTTTTTCCAACTTATAATTTTTAATCTTTTTTTTTTTGACTTATGGGGCTCATCAATTGTATTATCTTTCTTTTTTAATGATCCTAAATTTTTGCTTCGCAAATTGTCTTACCTCCTGTTTTTTTTTTACTCTCCACGCAAAACATTCTAAATCTCACACTTGTTTTTGTGATTTTTCACAAATTTAATGTAGCTATTTCTCTTTTTGAATTAATATAGTCTCGTAGTAATATTTTGTGGTTATTGTTTTTATTAATTCTTGTTTTCTTTATGTGCCTATATGTATTTGCTTCTCAATTTGTCTTTTTTCGCATTTTTTATTCCCTATCTGTTGCGATAACGTAACTTTTTCAAAAAGTATTTTGTGTGTAAAGTTCTTTTTTTAATAATGTTTATATTTGTTTATATTTTTATTTATAAAAAAGTTTTAGCTTTCTTGTTTACTTCATTCCTCATTTTTTTTTCGTCGACCTCTTTGTGCTTCGCTCATTTAATTTGGTTTCATTTTGCAACTTTTTATTGTGTGTTGCCGCCGTTTGTGTTGCCACCGTTGTGTAGTCCAAAAAAATTACGTTTTCAAATTTCGAAATTTCCAACTAGTTTTAGTTCCAAAAAACTAAAATTTTGAAAAAGTTTTTATTTTTTTCGGCTTTATTTTAAAGAAATAATTAAAAATAAATGACACTTTTAGCCACTTTTTGGTCTATTTAACGTGTTATTTTCCTTAAAATCCGACTTTTCGTTTTTATGGAACCATTATCCATTTTGAATTGTGATTCGAAATGCATGGTGAAATGAAATGCAGACTTGCGGGAAATTCAGAACACAATAAAAATAAATCCTAGAGTGTATTTAAAAAATAATAGTTTGATCATGGATGGATGAAAAACGAAACGTTTGACTTCAAATATGAAAATACCACATGAAGAGAGCCAAAAGTGTAATTTATTTTTAATTGCCTGTTTAACGTTCCATAAACTCAATCATAGGCAAAAAAAAATGTTGAATAATGTTTAATTTTTTAGTTAATTTTTTACATTATTATTGACTCTAAATTTTTTGAATGAGATTTCTACGGTTTTCAAAAATTTTTACTGAATTTTTGCAATTTTATTGCACGTTAGCTGTAACACATTGCATAAAATACTAGCTCGTGGGTGTAGACAAGAAATTTTGATAAAAAAAAAATAAAAAATAAAAAAAAATAAAAAATAAAAAATAAAAAAAAAATAAAAATAAAAAAATAAAAAAAAATAAAAAAAAAAAATAAAAAAAAAATAAAAAAAAAATAATTTCATGTTATAGCATTCTTGGTTTGCTGCTCTGGAGCAATTTGCGTACATTTCTAACTTTTAAATATGATTCAGAGAGTAGAGAATAGAGATTATTCTCGAATTGTTCTAGAACATTAAGCCAAAAATGCTATTAATTACCTTATGCTGCGCATGCGAATTGCGCGAATACAGCGAGGATTTTCAATGATACGGGCGCTCCCTGGGTGCATCCCCACCATTGGGTGAATTAAATGAGCGAATTTAAATTTTTGAGTTGGCAACAAGGCAAAACTGTTAGATATCGTTATTTCTTTATGATTGTTTGAACACTAAAAGAAAGAATAAAAAGGAGAAGATTGAAATTAAGAAACTTCAGGTAGTGATTTAATTTGCTCAAGATCACCTTTATTGTGGTCTTCATTAGATCTTTTTTAGCCAGTGAAGAATGTCACCAAAAAAATACAGATCGTCAAAGTCGGAGACTTTTCTCGTTGCAGCAATAGGCGCAATTTCACTCGACTTGTTACGAACTAATTTCTACAGAAATTAAGGAAGAGAAACAACACTAAAAGAAAGAATAAAAAGCAGAAGATTGAAATTAAGAAATTTCAGGAAGTGATTTAATTTGCTCAAGATCACCTTTATTGTGGTCTTCATTAGATCTTTTTTAGCGAGTGAAGAATGTCACCAAAAAAATACAGATCGTCAAAGTCGGAGACTTTTTTCGTTGCAGCAATAGGCACAATTTTACTCTACTTGTTACGAACTAATTTCTACAGAAATTAAGGAAGAGAAAGAACACTAAAAGAAAGAATAAAAGGCAGAAGATTGAAATTAAGAAACTTCAGGAAGTGATTTAATTTGCTCAAGATCACCTCTATTGTGGTCTTCATTAGAGCTTTTTTAGCTAGTAAAGAATGTCACCAAAAAAATACAGATCGTCAAAGTCGGAGACTTTTCTCGTTGCAGCAATAGGCACAATTTCACTCTACTTGTTACGAACTAATTACCAAATTAAGGAAGAGAGCGAATGCCAAAGGGAAGAATGAAAACCAGAAGATCAAGATCAAGAAACATCAGTTAACAGATTTTTTTAAAAACTGTAACAGGACAGGTTTGGTAACACTTGTAGGACCTGTAGCGATTTTATTTCTTCAAAATCGCCTTTATTCTGGTCTTCATTAGAGCTTTTTTAGCCAGTGAAGAATGTCACCAAAAAAATACAGATCGTCAACGTCAGAGACTTTTCTTGTTACAGCAACAGGCACACTTTCACTCGATTTTTTACGAAATAATTTCTACAGAAATTACCAAATTAAGGAAGAGAGAATGCTAATGTAACGAATAAAAACCAGAAGGTTAAGATCAAGAAACATCAGGTAACAGATCTTTTTAAAAACTGTGACAGGACAGTTTTGGTAACAGTTGTAGCGATTTAATTTTCTCAAAATCGCCTTTATTTTCAGTCAGTGAAGAATGCATAATAAATAAAAAAAAACAAAACAAAACCAGACTGTCAACGTCAGAGATTGAGACGTCTTTTCGTTACAGCAATAAGTACAATTTCACTTGATTTGTAACCAACTAATTTCTAAAGAAATTGCCGAATTAAGCAAACGAGAGAATGCTAAAGGAAATCATAAAAAAAGCAGAAGATTAAGGCTCGACTTTTATAGGAAAGGGAAAGTGGAAAACAGCAAAAAATAGATATCATCACACTGGAAGGATGTCACGAAACCATAAATCACCGTTACAATAACTGATGAATAAAAAACACCAAAGGGTGTCGTTAAAGCAATTCACAAACTTTCAGCAGCAATCGAAAGCACCCTGAGACGTTTATGTATCCTGTAAACTAAGTGAGAAGAGTTTTGAAGAGTTAATGTGTTTCAAGGCCAAAAGTGAAGTTTTCAAATCCAAAAATTCTTTTAACATAAAGTGACAAGGGGATTTTAAAATGTAACAAAGAAAAAACTCCTTATGGAAAAACACATTATGCTTGATTTGCTAAAAACTTTCTTGAATACGAAGAAAGGAGGTTTTGTTGTTACAGTTATTAGAAGATAGAGGCAAGTCTCCTGTGAAAAAACCAATAACCTTTGACTTTTAAGCTACTTCTCATATATTTCGAAGAGATACATTTATGAAAAAAGATAGAGTTTTGGTTAAAAACTTCCTTGAACAGGTAAGGGTCCACTTCATAAGGGTTACTCACCCCGCTACACCACTGGCCGTTATTAAATATCTAAAGCACATAATAAAGTTTAGATTTTTTTTAAGGTTAAGCAGGATAACAGCAAAAACACAAATCAATTAACCAAAAGTAAAAATAGTAATAAATATATTATTTTTTAATCCAGGAATCGTTAACTGCGTCAGAGACGACCAGAAACAACGGCATATTTGCCAAATTCCCCACATTCCTTCAAGTGATTAACACGTTACACACAAGTACATGACAGTGCGGTGATTTGTTATTTTTCCTGTGGGATTCGCGTATATTAAAATAGCCAATGACTTGAGTGATTGTATTTGGAACAATAATTGCATACCTAATTATAAACTCAGTAAATAACCGCAATGAAATCAAAACACAAAGTTTTTGTAAAAATTCTTAAACTTTGAGTGACACTTGATAAGACACTTTTGCACTTTTTAGAGCTAAAAATTAAATTTTTGTGATTATAATGATTAACCGTTTATTGAGAATTAGGAAAAAATCAGATCCACGTTGAAGTCTATACATACACTATACAACGTATAGTTAGACCGAAGGAAGTTTAACATCAAGCCCAATTTTACGTGGTCAAAATAACAAAAAACCGGATCCCTGTAGATTTCGAACGCACATTATCTTTTTCTGTTGTACGTTTCCTGAATCGATTTACATCCTTATTTATTAATTTTAGTCTTCACATGTCAAGCAATCAAAAATAACACAATACCTACACAAAGAAATTCTAGATCACCGTTAATCACAGCCGAAGCAAAATATCATAAACAATTTTCGGATTATTATAGCATCGTAAATGTTAATTAGTAAATTTCAATGTACGTTTCCTGGAAATCTTCAAACAAACATTATTTTAAGTGTGACATTTATGTTTAGAAAACTAATAATATTTGGCTGCTAAACAGCAGGAACCAGGAAAATGTAGTATAATAGGTTCTTAGAATTTTGCTTTATTAAAAATTGCAGTAAACTTACGTCACAAGTAATTCGGCCAAGTTTCCATTAATTTCATTGAAAAGTCCACCACGATAGTCAATCATTATGGATGTCTCCACAAAAAAAACCAAAACTCTCCATAGGGAAAAACGCGCGAAAAGATCGCGAACTTGTGCGACTGAGGAGCGCTTTCAGTGGCAGGAAGTGCCGCCCGTAGCCCGTTTAAAAACAAACTGATTGGCGCGGTTCCGAGTCTCCGTTTTCAACTTTTCATTCATCAGAAGAAGGACTTTTTCGTCTCCGCGATTCCGCTTTGGTCCGCGGAAACGTTAAACAGCAGGACAACGGTTCCCCTTTTTGTTTCCCCCGGTGACGTCACGCCGGTTAGACTACTGCCGTTCTTATTAATAATGCTTTCTAAGTCGTTGCGGGAATGTCTTTACACGTAGAGGGTGCAATAAGCTTAGTAATATATTCACTTTTATTACGTCTACGTTCTGTAAAACGAAGTAAATCCGAGTACTACTACACGAGGATTAAGTTTAATGGCAAACTTCAATTAAATTTCTACTACGTCAGCAGCAAATAGAGCGAAATTAATGAGTCAATAAATTGGAATCGATGGGTCAAACTATTTCGGGTTGCATTACGCTTTCGCGGATTTATGGTCCTCTGGTGGATTGTAAATATCCTTGATATGTGATTTTAACCGAATTTTCGAAAAGAATCTTCGTGTACCAAACATCAAAAGAAGCTCATATATGTAGTACAAATAAATCGTTGGATTGCCTGAAGTCGTCGCCTTCACACGTTATAACCAATTCGCGGAATACAATAACAATTAATTCTCGTATATTGCAGACCGAATCGATTTGAAGAATGTCATCCGCGTATATATAGAGTTCCTGAGGCTCGCTGATGGTAATACCGTGGGGAGAAATGTCCTGCAGCTTTCTAGAGTCGAATCGGTATGTCCTGCTGGCAGACCTTCGCAGCAACACGGCACGCTGGGATAATTGAATTCTCTTTTGTTTTAGACTCGCCACTTTCTATAATAAAGTTTTATGCATATTAGGTCACTATAAGGGCGAACGTATAGTTTGTGGTTGCACAAATGAGAATTTTTATTGCTATCTGAGGGGTGTTCATTTAAAAACGTCATCCAGTTGTTTGTTCGATGTCAAGAAATAGTATGGATGACATAAGTACCTACTTTGATTATGTCATCCTTTTCTGTCAAAATGACGTTTTCTGTCGTGTGTGAATGTACGTGATTATGCTCAATTTTTTGCATCACAGACTTTGAACTTCCTCTGTTATTGGGGCGCGTAGTTTTTCTCTGCAAGGCGTCTCATTGTATTGCAAAATGCCACCTTCGTGACTTGTTACGTAATATCTATGAATAATAAATCATAACAAAATTGTCCAAAAAGCCTGAATACTTTTTTTGAATTTGTTACTATCTTAGGAAATTGCAAAATTTTTTTTTGAAAATGACCAACTAGATTTTACGACTTTTTTCTCAATTCTCAAATTTGACCGCCTGTAACTTGAGAACGCCTCGACCGATTGGAGTCAGTCCAACTGTTTTTTCCTCTCCTTGATTTTCTCTTTCACCTCCCTCCATCAGAAGTTCTGTAGATGCAATATTTTCGGAGATAGACCCCTTCGCTAGTCGACTGTTAGACACTTTTAAAATCGCGTTTTTTGACCATTTTTGAAAAAACCCTTTTAGAGGTTTATTCGAATTGAGTTCGTTACAATCTTAGGAGATTGCAAACGTGCCATTCCAATCCAAAACAACAAAAAAAATGTCCCATTTTTCGTCCACGGCCATTTTTTTTTTTTAATTACGACTTTTTTCTCAATTGTCAACTTTGAGCGCCTGTAACTTGGGAACGCCTCGACCGATTAGAGTCAATCTAACTGTTTTTTCCTCCCATTGATGTCCTCTTTCACCTCCCACCAGCGGAAATTCTGTAGGTTCAATATTTCCAGAGATAGACCCCTTCGGTAGTCGATTTTTCTGCACTTTTAGAATCGCGTTTTTGACCATTTTTTAAAAAGCACTTTTAGAGCTTAATTTTATTGGAATTGAGTTTGTTACGTTTTTAGGGGATTGCAAGCGTGCCATTACGATGAAAAACAACAAAAAAGTTTCGAATTTTTTTTTTAAAAATGACCAAAGGGTTTTTACGACTTTTCTCAATTCTTAACTTTGATCGCCTGTAACTTGAGAACGCCTTTACCGATTGGCGTAAATCCCACTGTTTTTTCCTCTTCTTGATGTCCTCTTTCACGTCCCACCATCGGAAGTTCTCTAAGTGCAATATTTTCGGGGATAAGCCCCTCCGGTGGTCGATTTTTAGACACTTTTAGAATCGCGTTTTTTGACCATTTAAAAAAAAACCTTTTAGAGGTTAATTTCAAAAACAGCAAATAGTTATTTTCCTAATAAGTGCGGAAAGTGATGCTTTTCGGCACGCAAGTAGAAAAAAAAAATTATTAACACTTTTTTCTCAATTCTTAACTTTGACTGTCTGTAACTTGAGAACGCCTCTTCCGATTGGCGTAAATCCAATTGTTTTTTCCTCTCTTTGAAGTCCTCTTTCACCTCCCACCATCGGAAGTTTCGTGGGTACAATATTTTTGAAGATAGACCTACACACACAAATCGCGTTTTTTGACCATTTTTAAAAAAACCCTTTTAGAGGTTAATTTCATTCGCCTTGAGTTTGTTACGATCTTACGGGACTGCGAACGTGCCATTACCGACTTTTGAATTATTATTACAATTATTTGAAAATGACCAAAGGGGGGCGGGTATTACGACTTTTTTGAGACTTGGTCTGAAATAAGTAATAAATCAAAGTTTTTTTACTAATAAGGTAAGTAACAAATTACTACTAATAAGTAATATATTGCATATAACTAACTTTTTCCTTTATATCATGTCTAAAGAATATATTACTTGCAACACTTGTTTTACAAAGATAAGTAATCAATTATAGATATAATTACTAAGGCCAAATTTAAATGATTAGGTAACTAATCAAAGTTAATCAAAATAAAAAAAATGCGTATTTAAATCAGAAAAAAATGTGGCAACTTTGGCATAAAAAAAGTAATAAATGGAAATATTCGGTTTAATAAAATAAGTAATAAATTGCTGTACAATATGTGATATAAAAAATATGGCTGGATTTTCTTTACTATCAAATTTATAGAATTTATTACTGCCAACAAACATGTGGTTTATTAATTTCTCAATTTATTACTTGCAATAACTTTATGGATTGGTGCAAAAAGTGAGCACTATCACGTTCGCTAATTTCACATCCTAACTATCTAAATAGTTAAACTCAACAAAGATTGGCAACTATGGTTGTATGTGACAAGACTCTCACCATTTTGTCAAGTTTATGGAATATATTACTTCTAACGTATTGTTTAATAACTAACGTATGGTTTGATAATTCGGAAAATTATTACTTAAAGTAACCCTACTGCTTGCTGTGGTAAAAAAAAACTATAAACACGTTGTCTAATCTCTCATCTGTCACAGTTTAAAGATTCAAATTTCTTTAGATCATTTTTATCCGAAAAAAGTTGTCAGCTTTGGAACATTGTCTCAAATGGATAATAACCAGACGTTTTCTGTTTGATAAGTAATAAATTGCTAAAAAATAAGTACTAAATTGATGAAAAATAAGTATTAGTGCATGTAAGTGGTTTTTCTCTATTTTCTTAATATTCTAGAATATATCACTTGCAACAAACGTATGCTTTACTAATTCGACAATTTATTACTTCAAGTAACCTTACTGCTTGTAAGTTGTATATATGCACGTTCTCTAATCTCGCACCTGTCGCTACCTAAATATTCAATTTCATTAAACTATTTGTATCAAATTAGGTAGGCGTCTTTGCGATTTTTTCTAAAATATGTAATAAATTGAACTTTTCTCATTAATACGATAAGTAATTAATTGCTGTCAAATAAGCAATATATTACATATTACTTGATTCCCACCATTTTGCCAAGTTTGTAAAATATATTTCTTGCAGCAAATGTATGGTTTACTAATTTGCACAATTTATTACTTGAAGTAACGCTACTGTTCGCTGTAATTAGGAAAAACTATCAGCACGTACTCTAATCTCGCATCTGTCACGGTTCAGATCAGTTTAAATATTCAAAATCCATGAAACTGTTTATATTCAAAAAAAGCTGTTAACTTTGGAACTTGGGCCGCAAATTAGTAATAAATCGTTTTATGTTAAAACGATAAGTAATAAATAAGTGTAAAGTAGTAATACATTTCTTATTAGTAGGCTTTCTATATTAAGTCAAGTTTATAGAATATATTAGTTGTAACTAATGTATTTATTCGTTGTAACAATTTCCATAATTTATTACTTACTTAGCTATAAAAAAATATAGAGACGTTCTCTAATCTCGCACCTCGCATAGCTTGAATACTCGAAATATTAAACTATTTAAATCCGAAAAAATGCTGGCAGCTTTGGCCCTTGGTCTTAAATAAATAATAAATCGCTGGGAAGTAAGTATTATGTTGCTTTTAAGTAGTTTATAGCCATTTTGTTAAATTGAAAGAATAGGTTACTTGTAACAAAGGTCTGGTTTAATAACACGACGTTTTATTACTTGATGTAACCTTACTGGTTACTGTATTAAGCAAAACTTGTAGACACTGTCTAATCTCACATCTGTCATAGTTTAAATATTCAAAGTTCGTTAAACCATTTAAATTCGAAAACATGGCAGCTTTGGAACTTTGTCTCTAATAAGTAATAAATAAAATTTTCCTGTTTAAAAAAATAAGTACTAAATTGTTGGAAAATAAGTATTACATTGCATGTAAGTAGTATCTTTCCAATTTGTTAAGTTGATAGAATATATCGTCGGTTCAATGCCAAAACCATGAATGTGCAAATCTGCATTTCTGCACATTCGTGGTTTTGGCATTGGACCGACGATATATTACTTGAAACAAACATATGTTTTACTAATTTCGACAATTTATTACTTGAAGTGCTTACTGTAGTATTATTAGAAACATTGTTTAATCTCGCATCTGTCACAGTTTAAATATTGTTTTAATTCTTTTCAATTCAAATTAAATCTTAAAAAAATGCAGACATGTTGTCATGGGATTTTTGTCTTATATAGGTGATGACTCGATATATTTTGTTTAATCACTCAAATAATAAATTGCTGGAAAACATATTATATATGGCCTAGATTCTCTCCATGTTGCCAAGTTTATAGAATATGTTACTTCCCATAAACATATGGTTTAATAATTTGCACAATTTATTACTTGCATTTGTTGAAGTAACCAAGAACTATAACCACGAGCTCTAATCTCGAACCTATTACTTCTTCAATATTCAGACTTTTAATCCTAAATTAAAATTAATTAAGATAAAAAAAAAGATGTCATCTTTGGGGGTCTAAAATATCTAATAAATCAAAATTTTCTGTTTAATAATATTAGTTTCTCAAAAACACATTGCAAACAAAACAGTTCTCTCCATTCTGTCAAATTTATACTTTATACTCCTTGCATGAAATGCTTTGCAATTGCGTTGCAAAGAGACGTAATAAATTATAAATATATTTCTTCGTTTTCTTTTAGAATACTAGTCTTTGACCGCCTGTAACTTGAGAACGTCTCGACCGATTGGACTGAATCCAACTGTTTTTTCCTCTTCTTGATGTCCTCTTTCACCTACAAACACGTTGAAGTTCCGCAGGTGCAATATTTTCGGAGATAGGGGTCTATCTCCGAAAATCGTTGGTCGTTTTTTAGGCACTTTCCGAATCGCGTTTTCTGACTAGTGTTAAAAAAAACCCTTTAGGGGTTAATTTCATTCGAACTGAGTTTATTGCGATCTTAGGGATAGCAAACATGCCATTCCGATAAAAAATAACAAAAATAAAATGTTCAACATTTTTTGAAAATGACCAAAGGGTATTACGACTTTTTCTCAATTCTCAAATTTGACCGCCTGTAAGTTGAGAACGCGACGACCGATTGCAGTGCGTCCAACTGTTTTTTCCTCTTCTCGATGTCCTCTTTCACCTCCCACCACCGGAAATTCCGTAGGTCTAGTTTTGCTTTGTGATGTCAACAGAAATAGCCTGCTAAAGGTAGAAATGGTGTGTAAATCATGAAGTTGCTAACTTTGTGAACTAGAATTCAGAATTACGTCTTTAGATTTAAGAATCTTGTTGTTGACTTCTTGATGGCGTCTGCTCCAAGTTGGGCAATTTGCCGAATCTTAGCAATTTTAAGAATCTTAGAATGAAAACGAAACTGCACATGGATAAACTGTTATTATTGCGAAATGTTTGTTTGACTTTTTGATTTAATTGATTATAAAATTAAAACATTTTCCGGTTCGAATGGGCAAGACTTAAAAACGTTTCCCTTGCATTCGTTTATGCTGTTGGACTGCAATTCCTGTGGCGATTTCTTCAAATTTTACTATACATACCACGGTATGTTTTAAATACAGCTATATTAAAGACATAAAGCCAAGGGGTACCCAAAACGAAGATTCTAAAGGTAAATATAGATCACAAAAATAATATAATCAGCTTCAATACGGTTCAACTCCCCAGGGGCCACTGTATATATATACCACTACTTTAGCCAAATAGGTATCATAACTTCTACGACAAGCCAAAGAACTTTTTAAGCCGATCTTGGCCATTTTCGTCGGCCGTTTCCTACGTTTAATCAACCGTATTAAACGCTTCTTGGTATCTGTCTAGTAAGGAATTTCTGTAATTACATAACAAGCCGCGACGACGAGAATGTAAACGCAAAACTTTCAAGCATCTTATGATTATTGGAACTAATTGGTAGAACCAATAATGAAGATATCCCTTTCGATGCGGCCTAGTAGAGACGTAAAATTATAAATTATTAAAGTGAGTGTACCTTTGTGTAATTTCTAAAAATGACTGTTAATCCTTTTCTATTCTGAACTTTAAAAAATGCCATTCAACGTTCTTTTAAATTATTCAGTTAACCTCTCTAATACTATTTTTGAGATCTATATACCCATCCTTCCTACTATTCCTATACACTTTTCATATAAGGACAAAAGGGCCTGTTCTCATAACAAACCTAAATTTAAATTATGCCAATGACATGAGGATATATAAGCACTATGAAAGGAAGTCCATATGTTTTTGTTTAGCCCATACAAACAAGCCTTATATCCAGGGCACTCTTCTCCAGTGTCATTCCCCAATGATAAATCTTCAAAAAGCAAATATGGTTGGCGACGTCCAATTACTTTAATGTCTTACATTGGTGGTGGATGCACTTTTCTTTATTGGCCCTCCTTGATTTCAAAATTTATTTAGATTGAATGGGCCGCCAGCCATCAAAAGGGATCCTTTCTTACAGAAGGGGCAGACGCCCCGCGACTTTAATATATTTCTTTGTAAATTGTTTTACTAAAATTTTCCTAGAGGAATATCTAATAAAGTGTGGAGAAGTGGAGAAAATAAATTTCCTCTTTTTATTAGACACATATCCGTCGTTCGATATCCAGGAAGATAAATACGGTTAATTTGTCTTTGGGGTCGGAGCAAATCGTGTTGTGGCTATAGGGAGATAGAGGAGCACGTGTGTGTAAGGATTGTATTTATCATCTTGTTAGTCGATTGATTAAATATTTATATTTAGAAATCCTTTATACACTTTTTATGCATGCACAGATTTAGTAATCCTTTATGATATAAAGTGGTAACGTAGGTAATTATTTAAAACTCTTCTTGATGTCCTCTTTCACCTCCCACCACTAGAACTTTCGTAGGTGCAATATTTCCGGAGATAGACCCCTTTAGACGTCGATTTTAGGCACTTTTAGAATCGCGTTTTTGTACAACTTTTATACAACCTCTTTTGAGCTTAATTCCATTCGAATTGAGTTTGTTACGTTCTTAGGGGATTGCAAGCGTGCCTTTCCGCTCAAAAATGTCTCCGAAAGTTTTTTGAAAATGTCCAAAATCCAAATTACGACTTTTTTCTCAATTCTCAACTTTGTCCGCCTGTAACTTGAAAACGCCTGAACCAATTGGAGTGAATTCAACTGTTTTTACCTTTTCTTGATGTCCTCTTTCACCTTCCACCACCAGAAGTTCCGTAGGACCAATATTTTCAGAGATAAACCCCTTTAGAAGTCGATTTTTAGGCACCTTTAAAATCTCGTTTTTTTTTTTTCAATTTTTAAAAAACCTGTTTTGAGCTTAATTTTATTCGAATTGAGTTTGTTACGTTCTTAAGGGATTGCAAGCGTGCAAGCAGTTGCATAAGTTCAATATTTTCGGAGATAGACCTCTTTAGAGGTCGATTTTTAGGCACTTTTAGAATCGCGTTTTTATACAACTTTTATACAACCTCTTTTGAGCTTAATTTTATTCGAATTGAGTTTGTTACGTTCTTAGGGAATTGCAAGCGTGCCATTCCGCTCAAAAACGGCTCAAGAATGTCTCCGAAAGTTTTTTGAAAATGTCCAAAGTCCAAATTACGACTTTTTTCTCAATTCTCAAATTTGTCCGCCTGTAACTTGAAAAAGCCTGAACCAATTGGAGTGAATCCAACTGTTTTTATCTTTTTTTGATGTCCTCTTTCACCTCCCACCACCAGAAGTTCCGTAGGTCCAATATTTTCAGAGATAAACCCCTTGAGAAGTCGATTTTTAGGCACCTTTAAAATCTCGTTTTTTTTTCAATTTTTAAAAAAACCTGTTTTTAGCTTAATTTTATTCGAATTGAGTTTGTTACGTTCTTAAGGGATTGCAAGCGTGCAAGCAGTTGCATAAGTTCAATATTTTCGGAGATAGACCTCTTTAGAGGTCGATTTTTAGGCACTTTTAGAATCGCGTTTTTATATAACTTTTATACAACCTCTTTTGAGCTTAATTTTATTCGAATTGAGTTTGTTACGTTCTTAGGGGATTGCAAGCGTGCCATTCCGCTCAAAAATGTCTCCGAAAGTTTTTTGAAAATGTCCAAAGTCTAAATTACGACTTTTTTCTCAATTCTCAACTTTGTCCGCCTGTAACTTGAAAACGCCTGAACCAATTGGAGTGAATCCAACTGTTTTTACCTTTTCTTGATGTCCTCTTTCACCTTCCACCACCAGAAGTTCCGTAGGTCCAATATTTTCAGAGATAAACCCCCTTAGAAGTCGATTTTTAGGCACCTTTAAAATCTCGTTTTTTTTTTTCAATTTTTAAAAAAACCTGTTTTGAGCTTAATTTTATTCGAATTGAGTTTGTTACGTTCTTAGGGGATTGCAAGCGTGCCATTCCGCTCAAAAATGTCTCCGAAAGTTTTTTGAAAATGTCCAAAATCCAAATTACGACTTTTTTCTCAATTCTCAACTTTGTCCGCCTGTAACTTGAAAACGCCTGAACCAATTGGAGTGAATCCAACTGTTTTTACCTTTTCTTGATGTCCTCTTTCACCTTCCACCACCAGAAGTTCCGTAGGTCCAATATTTTCAGAGATAAACCCCCTTAGAAGTCGATTTTTAGGCACCTTTAAAATCTCGTTTTTTTTTTTTTCAATTTTTAAAAAAACCTGTTTTGAGCTTAATTTTATTCGAATTGAGTTTGTTACGTTCTTAGGGGATTGCAAGCGTGCCATTCCGCTCAACAATGTCTCCGAAAGTTTTTTGAAAATGTCCAAAATCCAAATTACGACTTTTTTCTCAATTCTCAACTTTGTCCGCCCGTAACTTGAAAACGCCTGAACCAATTGGAGTGAATCCAACTGTTTTTACCTTTTCTTGATGTCCTCTTTCACCTCCCACCACCAGAAGTTCCGTAGGTCCAATATTTTCAGAGATAAACCCCTTTAGAAGTCGATTTTTAGGTACCTTTAAAATCTCGTTTTTTTTTCAATTGTTAAAAAAACCTGTTTTGAGCTTAATTTTATTCGAATTGAGTTTGTTACGTTCTTAGGGGATTGCAAGCGTGCCATTCCGCTCAAAAACGGCTCAAGAATGTCTCGGAAAGTTTTTTGAAAATGTCCAAAGTCCAAATTACGACTTTTTTCTCAATTCTCAACTTTGTCCGCCTGTAACTTGAAAAAGCCTGAACCAATTGGAGTGAATCCAACTGTTTTTACCTTTTTTTGATGTCCTCTTTCACCTCCCACCACCAGAAGTACCGTAGGTCCAATATTTTCAGAGATAAACCCCTTTAGAAGTCGATTTTTAGGCACCTTTAAAATCTCGTTTTTTTTTCAATTTTTAAAAAAACCTGTTTTCCGCTTAATTTTATTCGAATTGAGTTTGTTACGTTCTTAAGGGATTGGAAGCGTGCAAGCAGTTGCATAAGTTCAATATTTTCGGAGATAGACCTGTTTAGAGGTCGATTTTTTGACACTTTTAGAATAGCGTTTTTTACATTTTTAAAAAAAACCTCTTTTGAGCTTAATTTTAGGGGTTAGTTTTCTGAATCTTTTCCGACAAGTGACAAGTCAAAAGTCGATTTTTTTGTACAGGATTTTACAGGAATTTTTTATAGAATTTTGGCTTAAAAATTAGAAATATTTTTAATCCATCCTCCTCTTTTGGATATATTTTTCTACATTTTTTTTCATTTAGAATTGATGTTCAATATTTTCTATTTATTCATTGTCATGTTTTCTGCAATTTTTAATTTTTTTAATATTTTTCAATTGATTGTTGGACTTTTAATTGGGCTTTCATTCTGTTGAGATAATTTTGACCAAAAATTTAATTTTTCCACAAATAAACTATAGTTATTGCAACACAAATTAACTTCAATTTGAATAATTTTAGCTCAAAACAGCGTTAATTAATGACCCCTGATTTTCATATTTTTTTATAGTTTTGGCCCGAAATAAAACTTTTTCATCTAGCCAAAAATCGTTTCTTATTGAGAGAAATTTGGTTTGAAAAGGGAACTACTTTTAGAAAAATAAGTTTTAGATGATTTGGGGTCAAATCTATAAATATTTTAAATTTGTGCCCTTCTCGACCTCATTTGCCTTTTTTTATAAGTTTCCAATTTTCTGGAGTCTCGTAGTTTTCAATTCCTGCTTTTATAGTTTTTATTTTGTTTTCTTATTATTCTTGCATTCTTTATTTTTCTTTATTCTTATTGCTTGTCATGCTTCGTTAAATATTTTGTTCTCTATTATTTTTTTTATCGATCTACAATGCATTCATTTCATTCTTTCGAGTTAACTTTGACCTTCAAAGTTGGACTTTTTTGAAGATTGAACACTAGCAATGTAATGAAAACACTTTTGGCCCAAAAATTGTGCTTTTTTACGTTTATGATTCCTGATTTTCCGGTTTTGTTTTACGGTATTGGCCTGAAATAGAACTTCTCCAAAAGGAAAGAATCAATTTATTATTATTAAAAAAAAGTATGGTCCAAAAACCTGTTTTAGAAAATTTTTTTAATGTTTTTTGTCTCCAACTATCTGCTTCCTCTGGATATATTTTTTTCTATAATTTCCAACTACTTATCCATTTTTTTTTAATTTTTGATGCTTTTCGTAGTTGTTCATGTTACTTTTCTATTCTTATTTTTTGTCATGTTTCGTTTAAATTTTTGTATTCTTTTTTTTTCATCATTCTCAATTGGATTTTGTATTGGACTTTTATTCTATCAAGGTAATTTCACCCAAAATTGTGTTTTTTAATTTAATGATACTTATTTTTTCAAGGTTTTATACCCGAAATAGACGAATAAATTATGATAAAAATATATGTATTAATAAAAAAAAAGATTTTTATATGGAAAAATTTGGTTCGAAAGGGAAACTACTTTAGCAAAGTTTTTAGACGATTTTGGCCCAAAATTAGAAATATTTTAAATTTTGTACCTCTAAAAAATGTATCTCTCTATTCTAAATTGAAAACTGATATGACATATAAGCAATCTTTCTCCAAAATTACTGAACCGATAGGACTGCCGAAGGGTTTGCGGTATCTGTAAGAAAACAAGAACAAAAAAGAAAAGACCATGAATTCACTCCATCCGATCTATTAGAGGTTCAAAAATAGAAAATCGCGGTAAGAGAATATCCCCTCCCCCCCCTCCCCCCCCCCCCGTCCTCTTTGGATTTTTTATACTGCTTTATACCTCAATGTAGTACGTAACAAAACGAATATGGGTGAAACTTGTATACCATAAGTTGTGCGTATATACAATGCGATTTTACAGCGGATTTCTAAAAAGTTCAAAAATCGACCATCGAAGGGGTATTTCTCCAAAACTGGTGAACCAATGGGACTGCCGTTTGCGCTATCTGAAAATTACTCCAATCGGTTTATTATTTCTGAAATTACAGAGGTTCAAGATTGGAAATCGCTAAAATAGAAGGAATTCCATCGGCTATGGAAAGGGTCTATCTCCAATACAACTGAACCAATGGAAAAACGTTTGAAGATTTTCCTAAATTTGAAACAATTTTGGCCAAAAATTGGAATTCTTAGGGGATTGCAAGCGCGCCATTCCGCTCAAAAACGGCACGAAAGTTTTTTTCTTAAATTTTGTGTGTGTATTACGACTTTTTTTTCAATTCTCAACTTTGCCCGCCTGTAACTTGAGAAAGCCTGGACCGATTGGAGTGAATCCCATTGTTTTTTCCTCTTCCTGATGTCCTCTTTCACCTCCCACCACCAACCACCACAGTTTTACTCGGGTACCTTCGGAAATTTGGCTCCTCCTACTCTCTATCATCTACCAGCTGAAATTTTCGAAACTAAACGGAACTAACCAAACTAAGTTTTAAAGGCTTTGGCCAAAGAAAATCGGCCCGGGAAAATTGTAACATTTTTAGAAATATTATAAGGGAAATTTCCTGTTTTTGAAACCTGAATAATTTTAACCACTCTATCCATTCCGTACACACCCTCCACTCCGAATGGTCAAAATTCGACCCCATTTTTATGTGTGCCACTTAAAAAAGAGGCCAAAACTATAAAAATCGAGGGTTTCTCCATACATAATATAATTCTACCTCGTTAGTAAAAATTAACGTTAATAAAAATTGACACCCATTTGTCAAATGTCAGAACAGTCGGCGAATAAATGTCACTTTCAAATAATCACGGTTTTCTAAACATGATCGATATGTCGAATAATGCTTGAACTAATGACTTAGGTGATTTTTTCGCCGGAAGTCCGCCATTTTTAAGGTTCCGATAACGTTATTTCATCATCACCTCACATCAAAGGGCGTATCGCGATTTTGAGTTCTTTGACGTAAGGTGTCAGGTGACGTCACTTTCGCCAGATATCGCCGCCATTTTTAAAATACCCACTGCTAAAAAAGGGGGCCTAAACAGTAAAACAGGAGGGCCTATCGAGATCCAAAAAAGATTCGCAGTTTTCTTGCAACTCGGAAACTATTGAGACAAAGTTTCGACACCAAATCTATGCAACGTTTCGACAGTTTGCTCGCTATGCGCCATTATCAGGCTAATATTTTAAATGTTTGTCTGCAATAGCAAAACCGTCTCTCAATGTGTTTTATATGGGGTCATTCTAAAGTTGGTGTTATTTTTTTACAAACGAATAGGGCTTCAAAAAGTAAAAGTTTCTTCCTTTTGCACTTTTTTTTTGGAATATCAACATCAACTGGGCAACAAAAATTTATTTTGGAAGCCATGTTTACTGGTAAAAGGATACCACCAACTGTGGAATCACCCTGTATATTATGCATAGAAGGAATATATTTTAAGTCACGTTTAGAATATTATTTATTTGAAATTGAAAGAAGTGGTCAACGGGTGTAGAATGAGAAACAGATTACTTTACATATGTAAAATTGCCAACGTTTCGCCTTTTATTGAGACGTTCCTCAGGGCTTTTTCAATAAGCAAACTCCGTTAAGGCCAGGAACAACATTCCCACTCTACAGCCATAGAAAACGACGAACAAACCAATAGCAAATTTTTTTGAAAAATGGGGGTATTACGACTTTTTTCTCTCAATTCTCAACTTTGATCGCTTGTAACTTGAGAACGCCTGGACCGATTGGAGTGAATGTAGCTGCTTTTTTTTCTTCTTGATGTCCACTTTCACCTCCCACCACCAGAAGTTCCGTAGGTGCAATATTTTCGGAGATAGACCCCTTCAGAGGTCGATTTTTAGGCACTTTTAGAATGGCGTTTTTGGATCATTTTTAAAAAACCTCTTTTGAGTTTAATTTTATTCGAATTGAGTTTGTTACAATCTTAGGGAATTGCAAGCGAGCCATTCCGCTCAAAAACGGCACAAAAATTTGTCCGAAATTTTTTTCAAAATGTCAAATGGGGGTATTACGACGTATTACAAGTTTTTCTTCAATTTCCAAATTTGACCGCCTGTAACTTGAGAACGCCTGGACCGATTGGAGTGAATGTAACTGCCTTTTTTCTTCTTGATGTCCACTTTCACCTCCCACCACCAGAAGTTCCGTAGGTGCAATATTTTCGGAGATAGACCCCTTCAGAGGTCGATTTTTAGGCACTTTTATTATCGCGTTTTTTTACCATTTTTAAAAAAACCTCTTTTGAGCTTAATTTCATTCGAATTTAGTTTGTTACGTTCTTAGGGCAGTGCAATTCCTCTCAAAAAGGGCACAAAATGTTTTCCGAATTTTTTTAAAAAATGTCCAATTGTACGATACCCGAGGAGCATTATCCAACTCACACAAAAGTTTAAAAAATGCATTTTTATATTTTTGTAAAGTTCAGTTTTATAGAAAAAAAAGTTGGAAAAGACGTAAACCGAGCATTTTTGGATTTTGTCGAAATAGAGTTTTTGAACCAAAATCGGTTAAAAGTGCAATCATGTCAAGTCAAAATCGCGCATCTTGCAAGCAAGGAAAGGCAGTATGTGAAGGCTCTCACTGCCGGTCTAAATACAATCTAAAGTTTTTTCCGGGCTTTGAAGCCGTGGTTCAGTGGAATTTCTTCCTGACGATTCATCTACAACTGCGGCAGACATTATCAAAGGCGATAACGCAATGGGCGAAGTGATCTCCCGTGCTTCCCGTCGTTTCAATGGAACGAAAATTTCTACGAACAAACTGATGGTGTAGCTATGGGCAGCTCCCTTAGTCCAGTAATAGACAACTATTTTATGGAAATTTTCAAGGCGAAGCCGTTGGCAACGGTAAATAAAACGCCAAAGTGCTGGTTCCTATACGTAGACGACACCTTTGTTATTTGGAGCCATGACAAGGGCGAACTTTAAAACTTCCTCTTACCTCTTATACCTCAACTTTAACAACCCAAAAATTCAATCAACTATGGAGATAGAAAAGGAAGGACGCCTACCGTTTTTGGATGTTTCGGTATCAAGGAGGATCAAATCAACATTCCAAACAGAAAATAGGAGTCATTAAGACTGTCTGTAATACCGAAGATAATTTGTGAGCCGGCTGAATTGGAACGGGAAATCTATTCATTTCAACCAAATGCTCTGGAAAGAGCCTTTGGTTGGAATGGATACAGCAAGCACGGGTTCTGTCAAAAATGCATATCCTTCTAGATGATTTATTTATATTATTAAATTATACGATTAAATAATAATTATAAATCATTGCACATAGTAAAGAACGCATAATCCAAGAGAAAAATATCCTACTGTATTTTTACTAAGTAATCTTCGCAACAGAATTCCTAACATCCACACACGCAGAAAAAGCTGATGTCGTGATATAACATTTAATTAACATTAACACTAATAAATTCAAGTCGCGTGTAATAGTGCAAGAAAATTCATTTTTCTCAGGTGGGCCTAGTGGCTCATTTGACAGCTACGGCCCCCCCTTCGGGACCTCCACCAGGCCCCCCTCCGTCAAAGTATGGTCCTCCTGCTGCGCCAGCTGTAGTGCAAAAGCACGTGTATGTTCACGTCCCACCACAGACAAAGAAATGCCCAGGAAACCCATCGAAGTAGCTCCCGCTCAGAAGCTCTACAAGATTATATTTATCAAAGTGTGTATTCAAAGAAATTTATTGAGAGAATAGTTTTACTTTGCTGTTGGTATTACTCAGGACCCGACTGCACCTACTCCAACTGCGTCAGTTATTCCGGTGAAACCTCAAAATGAGGAGAAGACTCTGGTTTACGTTTTGGTGAAGAGGCGCCTGAGATCACCACTCCCACCCCTGCCCCAACTCTGCCCATCAGCAAACCTGAGGTTTACTTTATCAGATACACGACGGTAGGCTAAAACTTTGGGATGAGTTGTATGTATTGCCCTATCAGGATTTTTTGGCATCTTAGTACCTATAGCCAGTAGGAAATGTTAATTTTTTCTTTACCGATCATCCTTTTGCTCATGTCAAGAAGATTGGCAAACGGGGTCAAAGTGAGTTGTATGTATTGCCCTATCAGGATTTTTTGGCATCTTAGTACCTATAGCCAGTAGGAAATGTTAATTTTTTCTTTACCGATCATCCTTTTGCTCATGTCAAGAAGATTGGCAAACGGGGTCAAAGTCAAATTTCCAAGCCTAACGAGATGTCGCGAATAGATAATATAATATAATAATAATAATTATTAACAAATACCGCAAACACCCACCTTTACCTACACAACCACATTTTTCTGAACATAATGGCGAAGGAAATTGTCCAGTTTCCACTGAATTTCCTGATAACGATAATCTCTGGCGACCTTAATTAATCTATAAATTTTGAGAGTTGAATTTATTGTTAGAAAATCATCAAAAATTGATGAAAAGAATATGGAAAAAGAGAGTAACATTGAATAGGAACCTACGAAAAAAATAAATATTTAAGTACAAACAGGTTGTAGGGTGTGTTTATTAGAAAATGTCATCTAGGTGGCTGTAACATGTCAAAAGAAAATAATGAAAGAACAAATAGTAGATTATGTCACTAGGAGTAAAAGTGGGTCTTTTTGTGCTGAGCCCAGAGATTGACGGCCGAAGCGAAGCTGAAGCCTGCAACTGGGCGAAGCACAAAAAGACCTTTTACTCCGCGTAACATATACTATTTTTTTTTCAAGCATGCAGGAAAGTCTATTTCAGAGTGATTCAGTGTTGCAATTTTCTTTCATCCTCTTTAAGCAGGTCTAGGTACTTACCCAATTAGTGGTGTATATAAATAGAATGTGTTAGAACGGTGGTGTTCAATGTTCAATGGTTTTAATGGTATTAAATCATAACCAATGGTTTAGATGGTTGAGGTAAATTATGGTAAACTAAAAATGTATAGCATTATTATTAATACTAAATTAATAAAAATGACATTGACAGATAAATATGATGACAACTAACGACATTTAACAGAATTCGAGAACCTATGCGATTTCGACTAAAAACGGTTTCGGGTGGTGCTCTCGAGCGCTCTGAGAGTAGTCCTATCCTTTGTTTTTTCAACAAGAATGTAAAGATGGCAATAAGATGGTTTATATATGCGCCACCATGACAATAGCGGTGACATTTGACTTTACTTTTACTGCCTAGGACTTTTTTGCTACTTTTTTTGGTCTCAGGTTAAGAAAGCCCACTTTAGGTGTGCGTATGGAGAGAACAAATGACGTACTTTTAGTCCGTTTGATAAAAAAAGCTTATTTACTTTGCTTATTTCATTCAAAAATGCATGGCTTTCTTTACGAGTTTTTCATCGAACACCCCATATGTTTTTTAACAGCTTTTTTGATACTGATATCTCTAGAACACTCTGAGAGTATTCCCATCCTTTGTTTTCTCAATAACAATGTAAGGATGGCAATAACCACAAAGCAGTCTAGAGAGGTCACCCTAAAACGCTGAATTATGTACCTACTCTATTTCTATAATTTTTAACCTAGACTTTCAAGGCTTTAGATACCTAAATTGAAATAAAAACTAACCATGTTTCAATTCATACGGCTTTTGGATAGAAAAAAAATCTCATCAAAATGTTTGCTTAAGGGAGGATCACATAAAGGTACTTACCTACTTTACAGGTAATCGGCAATATTCAAAGCAGTACCAATTTAACTTCTTCTTTTTCTTCTTATTGTTTGGCAATCACGATGGCGAGCTGATCCCTGTCTTCAGCCAGTCCAAACAATTGTTTGACGCTATGTACGGGGTGTTCATTATAAAACTTCACCTAGCAGGCTATGAAATTTTGACAGAAAAGGATGACATAATCAAAATAAATGGACGTTGTAGGATCCGGTAGCGGTTTCCTCTGAGAACATGGCCGAGGTATGCCAGTTAGCTTTTAGCTTCACAGTTCAATAATAAATTTGAAGTTGAATCTTTCCTTTTTGATTCCTAAATGAATTCACAATTTCACTGATGAGATTTTGCTAAGTAGGTAGTGGATTTCTATTTAAAAACCCCTAAACAGCAGAATATATGGCTGTTCAAACATAAAAGTAACTAAATTGGCAGAGTTTTTTTGATAAAAAGATAAAACAATTCTTAAATTAATTTAACCAGAACACCCACTGGTATTTACTAACCGCGTTTTCGAGCTAGCGCTCTAAACTGCTCTAAGAATAGTGCCATCCTTACTTTCTTATTGAGAAAACAAAAGGTCGGGACTACTCTCAGATCGGCCGCCCCAAAAAGCTATTTATAAACATATCCGAGTTCGCTAATCACATCCCGACTGCTATGGATCCAATCTGGATCATAATTCATCTCACTCTAGCTTGTTAAGATAATGTAAAATGTTCCCACTCGCAGCGCTCAGATCGCCTTGCTACGAACATATTGTAGAAGATCAGAGAATGCCTTGGAATGCGCGCTGGCCAATACGCTGGCACCTTCATTTGTAGTTATTCAGTTGTTTTTGCGCTGATTTTTTTGTCGGTGTACGGTTGAGGTCATGCGATGATTTTATATACATTTTTATGAAAAAGTGTCGGTTCTGGGGTGCAAATTGCTGGGAAAACTTCAGAGAATATTACGTGCGTCGTACTAGAGTACTTTATCGTGGTTAAAGGTCAGTTCTAAGTGCTAATTTTTTGCATTGCCGAAGCGTCTATTCGGGACCGAAGGCAGAAGGAGGCTGCATGATTTAGCAGAGCAGGTTAGTCTTATTCTGATAGTTATGTTTTTCAATATTTTGAATCAGGTTGTTGAATTAAGCAATGGATTGGCGTTAAGTCTTTTTTATTAACCAAAAAATTGCAATATTAATGCCTTAGCAGCGGTAGCCCGCGCACTTTTGTCAAAAGCGACCCAGAGGGCGCTGCAAATATTGGCGGCCATTACCACAGCCAAGGCCGGTAAATACAGAGGCTGTCCCAATTCCATGGGGCAGAACTATTGTGACGTCATTTAGTTATACAACCATAGAGGGTAAAATTGTGGGGCGCTTTTAGTTTCAAGCTTCATACCGCTTAAGCTACGACGTTGTTCATTAAATTGACTCGATTATTATTTTTTCGTCATTTTTGGAGGCCAGTATCTCAGAAACGCCATAGCTGAAATTGCTAATTTAAAGACATTTTGAAAGGCCTGTTTCTCCAGAATCAAGGTGGGAGATTAACGTTTATTTTAAATATACAAAGTAATGAAAAAAGCACTCAAAACATTCGTTGTTGAGTTATTAAAATGTCTTTGGTGGATATTTCGGGTCATGTTCGGCAGTTTTCGTTTTTTTTTGTAAAATCACTGGGGTTTTTTAAAAAGTTTTCTCTTATAACTTATTACGAGGATGCTCCTGCCAATTTAAATAAGATAAATTATGTCTAAAAGATAATTGATTGTAAAATCACCGACGTAGACTAAAGTGTATTACGGCTTACGGGTGTATTACGACGGATTATCAACTTTGACCGCCTGTAACTTGAGAACGCCTGGACCGATTCGAATAAATCCAACTGTTTTTTTTCCTCTTCTTGATGTCCTCTTTCACCTCCCGCCACCAGAACTTTCGTAGGTTCAATATTTTCGGAAATAGACCCCTTTAGAGGTCGATTTTTAAGCACTTTTAGAAACGCGTTTTTTGACTATTTGGGGGTGTAGGTATTACGACTTTTTTCTCAATTCTCAACTCTGACCGCCTGTAACATGAAAACGCCTGGACCGATTGGAGTGAATCCAACTTTTTCACCTCCCACTACCATAAATTCCGTAACTGCAAATTTACCTTTTTAGACGCTTTGTGTCTATTTTTATCCAATTTTGGCCTTAATCCTAATCTGAATTTCTTCAAACACTCCAAAATTTGCATTTTGAGAAAATGTAGGTTGTTTTTAATCGATTTTAGCCCTAATTGAAACATAAATTTTTCCAAAACTGCAAATTTACATTTTTAGACGTTTTGTGTCTATTTTTATCTGATTTTGGCCTTATTGTTATTATTTCATAATGCTATTAAGAAAATGTAGTAAAAACTGCAAATTTTTAGACGCTTTGTGTCTCTTTATCCGATTTTATCCGAATAATTTTTAAGTTTGTCCTGCACTTCTTAAAAATATGAACTTTTTGACTGATTTGAGTCATTTTGAACCAATTTTGGCCGTAATGCTATTCTAAATTTTTTGATAAACTTTCGTAATTGCATTTTAAAAAGTTTGACTCATTTTTAACCGATTTTGGCCATATCTCTTATCTCCTAATTTCTACTGATTAAATAAAACGGTAATTTCTCAAAAATTTAAAAAAAATTATTTTTAGACGCTTTAAATATTTTTTTCTAATTTTGACATATAAAGTGGCACTTTTCAATACTGATGACAGTGACGTAACGTCCTACTTTTCGTAACTAGTTACGAAACTAGTTACGAAAAGTAAAATCTTTCGTAACCGGTGATGAAAAGTTCGTTTCATCACCAGTTGCAGGTTTCGGCTGTGGCACACCATTGCTACAGTTTTACGGTATTAAGTAGATACAAAGTGGTTTAAAAGTAAATATTGATGTTTAATTATAATAAATCTCTCTTTAAGGATGTATTTGTAGTAAAAATTCAAACATTCATTCGTTACACAAAATCGGACTTTTCGTAACTGGTTACATAAATAGCTACTTAATCACTTTTGGCCTTTATCCCAATGCAGTGCCATTTGCTCTGAGTCACTTTTAATCGATTTTGGCGTTAATCCTAACCTGAATTTCTCCAAACACTCCAAAATTTGCAATTTGAGAAATTGTAAGTTGTCCTTAATCGATTTTAGCCCTAATTCTATCACATATTTCTCCAAAGACTGCAAAGACTTTGGCTTCCAAAGACTTTAAATTTATTCAGAAACATTTGGATTTGCATTTTTAATGCTTTGTGTCTATTTTTATCCGATTTTGGCATTAATCCTAACCTGAATTTTTTCAATCACTCCAAAATTTGCATTTTGAGAAAATGTAGGTTGTTATTAATTGATTTTAGCCCAGTTCTAATATACATTTTTCCAAAACGGCAAATTTACATTTTTAGACGCTTTGTGTTTATTTTTATCCGATTTTGGCCTTTATGCTAACCTGAATTTCTTCAAACACTCCAAAATTTGCTATTTTCGGAGATAGACCGCTTTAGGGGTCGATTTTTAGGCACTTTTAGAATCACTTTTTTTACCATTTTTAAAAAATCTCTTTTGAGCTTAATTTTATTCGAATTGAGTTTGTTACGTTCTTAGGGGGTTGTAAGCGTGCCTTTCCGCTCAAAAATGACACAAAAATTTTTCAGAAATTTATTTGAAAGTGTCCAAAGGGAGGGTATTATGACTTTTTTCTCAATTCTCAACTTTGCCTGTAACTTGAGAACGCCTGGACCGGTTGGAGTGAATCTGTTTTTTCCTCTTTTTGATGTCTTTTTTCACCTCCCCCTACCAGAAGTTCCGTACGTCCAATATTTTCGGAGATAGACCATTTAGAGGCCGATTTTTAGGCACTTTTAGAATTTTTTATTCATTGATTGAACGAGCCGCCAGCTTTCAAAAGGGGTCCGTTCTTCCATAAGGGGCAGGCGGGCGATTTTGATATATTTATTTGTAAATTGTTTTCCTAAAATTATATCCTAGAATAATATCTAATAAAGTGTGGAGAAGTGGAGAAAATAAATTTCCTGCTTTTATTTCCGTCGTTCGATATCCAGGAAGATAAATACGGTTAATTTGTCTTTGGGGTTGGAGCAAATCGTCTTGTTAGTCAATTGATTAAACATTTATATTTAGAAATCCTTTATACACTTATAAGTATTTTTTTATGCATGCATAGAAGAAATTCTTTATCCTAAAAAGTGGTAACGTAGGTAATTATTGAAAATGATGATGAATTATTTTTAATTACTTCTTTTCTGTTCTAATAGTTTAAGTTGTAACTTTAAGAGAATATTTTACGTCCAAAAATTCTTCTTAATATATAGAGTGTTTCCTCAAAGAGAAATACAGAGTGTTTCCTTAAAGAAGTTTATTTTGAAACACCAAAAAAATACATTTTTTTTTAATTGCGATGTGGTGTCTCAGTATTTTAAAATTATCTGTTCAGTTTGGAAGGAAAAAGCTCTGTTGACGCTTTTTCGTCTTACGATGCACTATTTAACAAATAATAAATTAAAAAAAACTTTTTAAATCACCATTTTGTTAAATGGCTAGTTATGAGCCTGTAAGCGCGCCACTGCTGACACTAAAAAAACGTTTTTTGTATTGCAAAATGTGTGCGCATAAACGTTTGAAAATTTTCATTCGAATGGTTTCTCAAAAAAAAAAAAATACACATATCCTTTGGTGTTTTAAAATAATCTTAAACACCCTGTATTTTTTAACGATGCATATTTCGCCTGTATATAGAGCAAAACTAGAGTTATTTTGGACGTAGGACATGTCCTTAAAGTTTGACTTGGCCCACCCTGTATAAAAAAAAAATCAAGTCTTTTATATGCTTTGACGAGACAGAACATTTTGTCGCTTAACAATAGTTACACTTCAGAGAAAAATTGATAGATTTGGTCAAGAAGTAGCATACTGAAGCAACTTTAGAGTTATCTACAAGCACACATTTTCCAATGCCATTCATCTACCAATTGACACCTGAACAGTGGGTCTCTAAAATAAATAAATTTCTTTTATTAACCTAAAGTAGGACACCTAACTTATTTCTATATAAATTTCTTATGCTACTTGGGCAGTATAGACGGTGTTCATTTGAAAAAGTTATCTAGTAGATTATGAAATATCAAAAGAAAAGGATGAAGGAACAAAAGTCCACTTACTTTTCTGACAAAAATTAATAGTTTTCTAGATGGCTTTTTTAATGGATACAAGGTAGTATGCCGAACCGTCAACAACAACTGCTAGTTACTTATACATATAAATAAATAAATAATATTTTATTCGCCACAGCAGAGTTTCTTACTCCACCATCTTCCAATGCACTATGGCCTTTTGTTCGTCCGGAGCAAGGCCAAAAGGTTTCGTACCATCCTCCGCCACATACTGATTAACCTGATAGTCCAGCATGGTCGTGTATTTATAAACGTCATTTCCAAGTTGCTATAAAAAAGTCGTAATCGCCCATCAATTAAACACTTGCAATAAGGGTAGGTGGTCACCAATTTGTCGATCAACCCATCTGCATACTAGTTTCGGGGTCTACCCCTCATCAGTACAGCCTTGGCTGGTCGACAATTTGGAAACTTTGAGTTTGCGGCTTAAAGCTAAAAATGTACGGAAGAGCGGTGAGATGTTGTACAGAGCAGGATCAAGCGACATCCACCGGCGTATTAGATCTAATACTGCATGGCAAATGGGCAGGGGGATATATACAGAGCAATATGGGCTGCTTCTCGAACTGAGAGCCATCTGCCATGGAGTAAGCATTTTATTAGTTAGATCTCATACGCTGGTAGATGTCGCCTGCTCCTGCTCATCTGTCCAACATCTCACCACACTTGCAATAACTTTTAAATTACCTGCGTCAAAGGACTGGTGTTTGTGGTAAATATTCCCTGAAATCCTCTTTTCTTTGCCAGTCTCAAGTTTTCGTTTTCGATAAACTCGAAAATTGCGACATTCTCTTTAGGACTCAGTGAGGAATGAGTGGCCATCATGAATGAATGCAAGACTTTGCCCTTACCGACGGGTAACTGATTCTCTCTGTAGGATCATGTATTATACCCATAAGCTAAGAAATCAGTTATATGGTACCTACCTTACAGGCCTTTCGAGGCTTTCCAAAAAGTCAAATATCACAGTTAGTTTCGATTTAATTTTAACTTCTGGCTCATCATGGGCGTCAAAAATAAGTGAAACCCCACATATTTTTCCCGTCTCGTCTCTAGCTATAAAGCTCAGGTTCTTCTCTAGAAGCGGTTCCCATAGAGCGTCTACGAGTTCTTCGTAATCCGCCAATGATATCTCGGAAATAATCCATTGTTCTAGGTCGGCCTTTTGGTAAAAACTTGTTGTGAGCATGCTGCAATTAAATATTTATTATTTTCTTCAATTTTTTTACGAATATAATGATTATTACTCTAAAACAGGAAACTTGTGTTCAGGTCGCAGAAGTTCTGAGGTAAAACTGGGCGGCTGTTTCGTTATCTTCGCATCTTCGGTCATTCTCTGCAGCACCTCGCTGAAGTCTATGGCAGATATGAAGTCTCCAATGCCTACCAGTTATTATTGACCTTTAAATGTACACTTGTATGTAATTTAATGCATACTTATGTGATATCCCTTCTCGCTTAGCCTAGAAATAGTGAAAATAGAATTAAGCGAATTGCCTCCAATTTCGTAGAAATTAGAATTAACGGATATATCGCTTCTTGCAGAGCGGCCTAGAACAGCCGCTACGATTTCAAACAAATCTTTGACCGCTTTAACTTGATGTGATGGTACTCCTTCGTAGCTAATATCTACTGCCAGATTTGAGTCGTCTAAAATATTAATTCTCTTCATCTCATGCTTTGAGACACAGCCACAAACTCTTACCATTATTATTGGTGTTCTCATACATCTTCAAAAGAGCTTGTCGATCAATTTTTCCATTTACCAGCAAGGGAATGCTATCCACCAATATCACTTGAGGACACATGTAGTTGGTAAGTTTGTCACGAAGAGCCACCTCTATTTGGTGCTCGCTCAACAGTTCCTTAAGCGTAACAAAAGCTAGAAGTGCTTGGCTTAACTCTCCGGGCTTATAGCAAAGCACTACAGCCTTGCCTATCTAATTTATGTAAAATCAATGAGCTTCAGGAAATTTTACTTATTAATAAGTACTGACCCCTTGAAGAGAGTTAACAGCCTTTTCTACTTCAGATAAGTCTACACGGTGTCCGCGTATTTTCACCTGCGAGTCAGTGCGGCCTTCATACAACAGGGTGCCCTTCTCAACTTTTGCATAGTCCCCAGTACGGTAGAGCTTGGAAAAGGTTGGATCGATGGCCAAAGGATTTTCTACGAACTTATCTGGGTCTCTGCCTAATTTGAAAAAAATTCTGAACTGAAAGATGAATTGTTTTTAATCATCCTACCATTGACGTATCCAGCGGCCAAATTAAGCCCAGCCACGAAAAGCTCTCCAACTTCGCCATTTTTCACCGGTCTAAAGTCTTTATCTAGCAGATAAATCATTGTATTGTCCAGTGGTAACCCTAATAAGATAACAATATTAGAGTTGATAGGTAGAGCTGATTTGGTTACTCACCAATTGGCACCTTGTGGTGTTTCTTCACGTCATGTAGTCCCTCCATCACGTGGTAGGTCACGTCGCCCATAATCTCAGTGCTTCCATAAAAATTGCACAATCTCTGGTCATTTCCGCTGCTAAAATGTCGGAAAAACTCTTCAGCCAATGAGACAGCTAAAGTTTCTCCGGAGCATACCCAAGTTTTCAGAGACCTCAGCCCGTTTTTATTGTTCTACACATACGGAAAATAATTACCGGCCACAACTATAGGAGTTTAAAACTTACTTGTAAACCGAGATAAAGCAAAAGGCTTCTCAAAAGTGACGGCACTAAGACGAGTCGTTCAATCTGCAATATTAAAAAAAGTTTTTCATTCAAGTTGCGGCTTGTGTGGGTAGGAGACGCAAACTTTTTTAACTCGTAATTTATTAAAACGGCTTTGAAAGTTACACTTCTTTCATGCGGAAGTGATAAAGGACTTTAAAATTGACGTTGGTTGATTTTTTCCATGGACGTTAACAAGTTCAAATTTATCCTCTTCGACAGGAGTATTCGTCGAAGTAAAAGAAATTAATTTGTTTCTAAACGAGTCTTAAAAAAATAAAATGGTGCTAGGACTGGAGATCTTGGTGGCCAATCTATTTCATTTCTATCATTCCATAAATTTGTATGATTTTTCATTTAACCATTGTCTAACTGGAACCATATAGTGAAAAGGTGCTCCAATGGGGTGAAATTGGTCGTTTAACAACGCATTTCGTTTTTATGCGTCAACCGTTTGTTTTCTATTTCATGAACAATCGAAAGTGCAAATGGGATTTTTAATTTTTCATGGGTAAAGGTAAAAATTGCAGCATGTGTTTTTCTTTCAAGTCAAAAAATGGGCCCACATAACTTAAAAACAAATAACAGGAAAATCCTAACGACCTGTTACTAAAACTTAAAATTCTTCATATTTTCATATGTATAAGGAGTGGTTGTTTTCATTTAGTAGCTCTCTTTCTTAACCCAATGGTGTGAATGCATTTACTGCAATAATTATTATAGTCAAATGAAATAATTTAATTTAAATCTTGACTATTGTTTCAGTCCTGCGATGTAAAGATCCAAGTGTTTCGCGCATTTATTGGTGAGTTTTACGGGTTGCCTAATTCACAGGAATTTGCTGCTTCTTTGACGTACAAAAGCTGAGTTCGGTAATTCCATCCGAGCGCTCCGGACATAAACCATCTCCCAAAATTTTAACAAGCTAGAGTGAGATGGACTGATATCCCGAGCGCTCGGGATGTAATTACCGAACTCGGCTTTCATATCATCTGTCACTCTCATACTATTTGTCTAATCTGTCATCTGTCACTCTTTTTTTTTCGTGTTGAAAAATGGCCAAGTGGTTGTTGTGTCTTTTTGAATCACTTTCAAATTCGCGCCATGGATTGTTTTTATTAATACAAATTACTAATTAGTGTTTCTCAGTGCATTCTCATTTATCCATTTCATAGGCAGGTTTTCCAGCTTTCCAATTCCAGGCTTCGCATCATGGTCGCATCCGTGTAATCATATTGAAGTTAAAATGAGTTATTTTGATGAATGCAAAAAGCCGAAATTTGAATTTGTGAAGCTCAAAGTAAAGGTGAATTTATACAGCCAATTAAATATCAGTTGGATTTGTCAAAAGCCGGTTTGTTAACATTTTTCTTTCATCGTTTTTCGAATGTTCGCTCTAGTGCCTTTTGAGACTATTCACATCCTTTAATTTTTCAATAAAAATCTAAGGACGGCAATACTCTCGGACCGGTTACAGTGGCCACCCGAAAACGCTGTTTGAGTTTTGGGTTTGTGATTTTATTTTCCGGTTTGCTTTCATTTTGTAACCCTCTATCCTAACTCAAATTCATATGTGGATGGGAGATGGGAGATATACATATGTTTTCGAAGGTGGGGAAAACTTGCCCGTAAGATGCTATTTTGAATAGTATATGAGCTGGATCAGCCCTTGAACTTTAAACGAGTTACAATATACATTTTTTTTTAATTTCGACCTCAGACCACTTGTACTAATAAAAGTTAACAACTTGGCAACAATGCACGTATTTTTATGGAACCGACGTTAGGGAGCGCTGGCGCCGGGGAGCCACAAGCTTCACGTTAGTCTCAATGTATGTGTCAGAAACAGGGTTGCCAGATGCGCCTTAATTTAGGAATTTCCTGCACCAAAAAACCGTAATACTGAAAAATCCGTCAAAGCGCCGTAATTCGGTAATACGGGTTTCATCAGTCACAATGAAGATATATGGGCAGATGACGAAGATTTGGGTTTACATTTCGTAGGCAACAAACACCATAAAATGGTGGTCAACACTATTGGTGCTACTGACAACCACAGTGCGTTCGTTGCGAAAATTCGACATTCGATTGTCTCTGATTCGACTCTTGAAGAAACGCGATCGCGGTCACACACAATAACCATAAATCATAACCTCCAATTACTATAATTTCTAAATTTTGAATTCGATTTTATTGATATTCGATGGGTGATCCTGTTGTTTCCTTTATTCTGTTTATGTTTTTTCAGAGTTTTCCCTAGTCTCTATCCCTTGAGGTTCTACTCGGTTCTAGTTGGTTCGTGAGGTTTGTGCATTGTTTGTGCCAGTTCGTGGTTGGTTGGAAAAAGAGCCGTAATTTGGATTTTGACAAAACCGTAATTTCCGTAATTTGGCACTGTCTAAACCGTAATCGCTTGCAAGAAATCTGGCAACCCTGGTCACACTAATTGTTTTCTCTTGAAAAAACGGTCATTGGTTATCTCGTTTTATATTTTCGAATTCACAATGTTCTAAATACAAATTTGAGTCTGTCCGTGCGTTCTCAACTATTCATTTCATAAGATTTTCGGTTGCAGTTCAGTGTTAACCAGAAATTCCAGTCATCCAGGCGACGCGCGCGTCAGTGTCATATTGAGGTTGAGTGAGTTCTTTTGATGAATGGGAAATGCAGAAATTTGAATTTGTGAAGCTCAAAAGGAAGACCGCAGTACTCTTTTTGACCGAATAACGTGTTTTTGTTTACAACAATAAAACAATTGGGCACAATAAAAAGAAGGGCCTCTGGAGGGTCGGTTTCAATAATTGGACCTCTTTGAAGGAATATTAAGTGGACTGTATGGATGATGAGATGCAATTAACAGCATTATTATTACAATAGATAAAAACCCTTTAATAAAGCACTAATATTGCTAAGAATCTAACAATACTTATTACATGTTCATGATGTTAATAGATTTTTATAACAAAACGTTAAAACATGTGTGTATATTGGGTTGCCTAACCTCACACACGTCATTTGTCACTTGTCGTAATGTCAATCATTCTGAATGTCACCGTCATCTGGTCGAGCAGTTCGAGCAGCTGGCGCACTTATTACACTGGCCTTGACCGCCACTTAGAAGCCTAGAACGTCGGGTTAAGCCAGGTCTGACCAGGTCAAGTCAGGTTAGTTCAGGTTAGATTAGTTCAGTTTTATTTTTTTTTAGCTAGGTTAGTTCAGTTATCCTTTCAGGTTCGTTTATGTTTAGGTTAACTGTAGGGGAGCGGGGTTTCTGCACCCGGCTTTAGGGCCGCTGTGGGGTTTTTTTTTTCTCACATTAATTTCTTTTATTTCTAATGATAAACTCGGAGGTTTGGCATCGCCGTAGATATATTTCCATCTTGATTGTCGGTTTAGAGAGTTTTTGCATCAATTTCGACGTAAATTTATATATATCTTTATTTCTCAGTGAAAAGCGGTCCTTCTAAGAATGTTTATCTTTTAATATGTTCTTTAGACCATGAGCTATTATTGTTGTAAAAAAAATAAATTGAGATGACGTAAACTTTACAAGTACCCAAAATCCAATGCTACTTCTTTTAACCTATCTATTTTGTGATAAAAACCTCCGATTTTTTTGTCTCTGTCTTGGCACCAGAGAGAAGGGTGTTACATGAAAAGCAACTTATCATAAACAGTAAAGAAGAAAGAGATGGCTAGAAAAATGATTGTTGAAGAAGAAAATTTAATGTGTCTATAGCAATTCAAGGTCTCTGGTTTTGTATTATAATTACTAAGACATTGATAAAAAAAACTCACTAATGAGAGGGATGGCTACGTTCCGAAGTGATTAAAATCGTCAAAAACACCATAATTTTTTTTTCAGCACTTTAATGCAATTCTCCCAAAAGAGTAATCCCGTGTCACACCGGTCAATCCATACCATGTTGATTGAACTAATTCTAACAAACAATCTATAATGGTTTTTCTTACTTGATATTCGTCGATCAATCCCACAAGTTTCTCAGGATCCTTAGTGAAGGCCTTAGGTACCACCAGAATAGACAGACCGTTGATCAGTGGCCCCCAGATCTCGCACACACTATCCACGAACGTTAAGGCCGTCTTGAACGCGCACACTTTTTCTGTAGGGCTGTAAGGGAAGCTTCTGAACTGCCACTGGAGACGGTTCAAGATGGTCTTGTGAGGTAGCCGAACTCCTTGAAGCAAACGCAATAAGGGGTGTTCATTAAAAAAAGTCAAAAGTTCGCCGGGAAATGTCAAAAGAAAAACAAAAGTCGATTGCCATCCTTTTTTGTTGTTCATCTATCTAAGTTGAGTTCGGAATATTAGTCTATCTCACTTTAGCTTGTTAAGATTTTGGGAGATGATCTGTGTCCGGAGCGCTCGGATTGATTTACCGAACTCGGCTCTAGTAGGAATTTTCTAAAAGCTCGTTCACACGGTGACATCAGTGTCGCGACACCTAGTGCCGTAATAGTGCTTGACATCTGATGTCGCGGCACTAAGTGTTCACACGGTAACATCAGTGTCGTGACATTTAAGGCGCGCGTGTAAGTTTTTTACAAGTTTCTGAAGTATGGTAACACAACTCACCCTGTAGAATTAAAATTGCATAAATTCTAAGCTATAATCCTTTAATCTTTTGTACCTATGGTTTGTTATGCCTTGCCTCATCCTGACGGAATATTCGATAGTGTCCACATAATACCGCGACTGGATAAAATCAAGAATTATCATAAGAAAGGAGCGCATTCGCCATTATATCCAGAAATTTGTGAAAAGACGCACACGCGCGCCTATTAAATGTCGCGACACTGATGCTACCGTGTAGACATCTAGTGAGGTAAAATCAGATGTCAAGCACTGTCACGGCACTACTAGCCTTTCACTTATTTTTGTCATCTAGTTACCTTTGAAACCCTTTTTTTTATACCCATCTTCTTTTAGCACACGTTGAGAAGAGAGGAAAAAATGTCAAAGTCAATTTTCCAACGCCTACTTGACGATAATAATAAGTGAATGGCTTATAGATGTAGTGACACTGATGTCACCGTGTAAATGAGCTTTTAGTGTCACCGTGTGAACGAGCTTTTATAAATGTGCGCTTTATTGGCTACTTGACCTACAAAAATTCTTCGTACGTCTTTGTGATTTATTGCCCACTTACTTAAGAATCGATTTACTAGAATTACGCAATATTTCTTTTTAATTGAATTGACGTTACCTTTGGGTATTCCAGTGCTTCCTGAAGTATACAGAACAATTGCAAGGTCATCTTTATCGTGCCGGAGCCTGTCGCTGTCCTTTAAGGTTTCATCTGCCTGATTCGAAGACAGACGCATAACGTCTTCCAAAGACAGCTTGAAAGTGTTCAAATAGAACTCGGAATCTGTAGTAAATGGTGTATTATTCAAGGCCCATTGTTGCAACAACTTTTTTTTTAACAGGCTAAACATAATTGCAAAATGCCTACTGGAAGTAATAATTATTATTACTTTATTACCCATGGCCTTCAAATATTCGAACCAAGAAACATTCTTTGTTAAATTAGTAGTTTTTTGTGATATATAGATAAGTGGTTAAGAAATACCAGTTATTTACGAATGCATATTTTTCCGACTAAAAGGAAACTGGAGCTCGCATTTACCTTGATCAAATATGACCATCACTGGCCTAGATTCCCGAATAATGTGCTCAATTCGGGGTCCAGGAAACGCGTGGTCCAAGGGCAAATAGGCGCAGCCAGCTTTCCAAACTGATAGCAAAATTATTACCAAGCTGCAGATAATTTCTATTAGTAACAATATTTTTATTGGGTAATGGGTTTAACACCTGTCACTTGGATGCATATTGACTGCCACGATATAGTCTCCATCTTGGTTCTTCGGCAGCCTGTTCTGCAAAATGCTTTGCCTAATGGTTCTTGCAATTGTATTTGTCAATCTGTCGATTTCCTGATAAGTGTGTTGCTTTGTACTGTCATCATCTAGAAGACAAGTTCATTGTTTCTTTGATGATTTTTTATCCGTTTCTACCTTTAAATATTATTGCTGTATTGGTTCCTTGTGGTCCTTTAGCCACTTTTTCAAATAAGTTGTGAATTACGTCTGGGTGGACGTGCCTTGAGGGTCCTTTGATTATCGACAGCTGGGGTAGGCTTATTCCCATGTTGCTTTCTACCTAGTTTTGGCACCACCTTTAACGGTAAATTATAAAGTTAAAATTATTCTGAATGTTCTGAAGGGCATGCAGTTTCAACAATCATTTAACTATCTGGGTCAAGAATATATTTTATTAGTAGACAGATATAAGGTAGAGTGTGATAGCCAATTGCTGGTAATTTTAGTATGGCTGAATGAACCTAAAAGTTATCAATTTTTTATGCTTTTGTGCGCTCATATGTACTTAATTATGCTAGGATATGCTATTGCAATTAAAGTGAGGATATAGGGTTTAATGCATCAAATATTGCAAAACTAGTTGCAAAGTCGTATCATTGAAACAACTCCATGAAGTCGTTCTATTTATCTACAGTCTCATTAAAAGCACAAAGCAAACAATAAGTTATGAAATATAGAAAATATATGAAATGATAACCAAATGCATTTTTTATAATTCTAAGAATTTTAGTGCGTTTTGGTTTTGGTGTATTTATCAAGTCCATTAATATCTATATCAGTTTCTTTTGAATCTTTTTTCTTCAGATGTGTTTTAACACATTATAGGCAGAAAAAAAAACAGACCACAAAGCAAAGAAGAGGAAAATAAAAAAAGACAAAATTTGAACTTTTCATGTGTGTTTATCTTTTATTTCCCTATATTTTTTATACAGGGTGGTCCAACGAAAACTTTCCACCAGAGTTTTCTGGCCTATGAAGTAGAAGACACGGAAACGCTCGGATCCGTCAACTTTCTAAGGGGAACATATTTTTTTAATGTAATTATTGTCTTAGAGGAAACCATGAAGCCGGGGTGACTTTCACCCTAAAAATTTTAAATTAAAAGAGGTGTCAAGTTATACATCATTTTGAAGGGCTTTATACCTTTTCAGTGCTGCATCATTTTTAAAATTTGAATGATTTGTTCTCGAGAAAAGAGGAGCAGGAGACAGAATAATCGATTTGATATTAAATTAATTTCAATTCATTTTATGTTGAAAATTACCACCAGCGACCTCTATACAATATTAAAGACATTGTTCAAAGGGCATTCGAACATTTTGCAACATTTGTGGAGTTATAAGATTACACTCATTTACAGTACTCTTGCGAACTCAGGGTTCAATAATTCCAGTGAAAACACGTAATTGCTATTTATGTAACCAGTTACGAAAAGTCCGGTTTTGTGTAACGAATGAATGTTTGCGGGACGAGCGCAGCGAGTTCCCGCAATTTGAATGAGATACACAAAATAGGCTTTTCGTCACGTGTTTCATACAAGATTTTTTCTAATTTTGACTAAAAATACCTACTTAGAGAGAGAATTATTATTACTAAACTTCAATATTTACTTTTAAACCACTTTGTATCTACTTAATACCGTAAAACTATAGCAACGGTGTGCCACAACCGAAACCTGCAACTGGTGGTGACACAAACTTTTCATCACTAGTTACGAAAGATTTTACTTTTCGTAACTAGTTACGAAAAGTAGGACGTTACGTCACTGTCATCAGTATTGAAAAGTGCCACTTTATATGTGAAAATTAGAAAAATACTATTTATTTATCCCACAAATACACACAATTACAATTCGACTACTAAATAACTCACTACTTAACACTTTATAGCCTTCTATTATCGTTTGGTACTTTAGCTTACTTATAGCTCGATTAAATAAGACTACTGCTAACGGCGGCGGTATTCGCATTTTATACAAAATCCTAAAAATATTGAAAATCCTAGAATATTCTTAGAAGAAAAATAACTGCGTTCTAAACAAATAGAGCAAAAAATCACTCGTGACAGTCTGCGGGGACAGCGGGGACAAATCCGGGGAACGTGCAGGCCATTCTGTAGGTCCACTTCTCCCAATTCACCTTTGAGGGAATGTTTCATTTAAACACTGCCTAATAGGGGCGGCGTAGTGCGGAGGAGCCCCATCTTGTTGACAAATCATGTTTTCTTCAAGGTGACGTAAAGTAAAGCTGGATCAATGGCGTCTTTCGACAAATTCAAATAGATCTGTCCGTTCAAGCTTCCAGGTAAAAAGAATGGACCGACAATATGATCTCCGAAAATTCCTATCTAAATGTTTAGCTTTTGGGAATGCTGCGTGTGCACTTCATGAAAAAGCATAGGATAGGTTGACGACCAATAACGGCAATTACGGCGGTTGACCTCACCGTTCAAGAAGAAGGAACACTCAAGGAATTTGATAATTTTCTAGTGCTGGTAGCAGGTTCCATCGCGACGTGTCCCAAAACAGCGATTTCAACTGTTTCTGTTCTTATTGCTGGATGATGAACAATCCGTTTTTTAATTCCTACTCTTCCAGTCTCTCGAAATTTGGCAACCAGGTCTCTCCACACGTAAGAATGGGCTACGTTCCTATCAGGATCTTCTTCTTCTTCTTAGTCGCTATATCGTATTCGAGAATCGTGCTTTCAAGAGTTCAACATGTCTCCATTCCTCCCTGGTCTTTTTTCCATTCTTACGTACGCTCTGTTTTTTTGATAGAGACTGTTGATGAGTTTGTGTAAAACCATTTGAATGGGATTGTTTTGCGAAACATTAATTTAGTGTGTGTGAATCTAAAACCGGTTCAAAATGACCAAGGATAGATTAGTTGCTCTTGTAGCGGCTCAAAGTGATGACGACGACGTGGAAACCGATGATGTCGCCGTCACGGTGGAAGGCAGAGATGGAGAAGTCATGAATCAATTTTTTCAAGAGGTGGAAGTCATACGAGAGATGATCGATAAAGTTCAGGCAAACGTGGAGGAAGTCAAGACGAAACACAGCGCAATTCTATCAGCCCCCCAAAGCGATGACAAGACGAAGCAGAAACTTAAAGACCTTATGAGCGACATAGAAAAACATGCCAATAAAGTTCGTGCCAAGTTAAAGAACATAGAGCAAGGCATAGACAATGAGGAGACGACTAACAAGAACTCGGCAGATCTCAGGAAACGAAAAGTCCAGCAGTCCACTATGTCTAGGAAGCTCGTGGAGGTGATGACCGAATACAATAGGACGCAGACCGACTATAGGGAAAGGTGTAAAGCGAGGATAATGAGGCTGTTGGAAATCACCGGAAGAACAACAACAAACGAGGAACTAGAGGAACAAGACAATTCAGCCGTGTGTACGCAAGGTATAATAATGGAAACGCAACAAGCTAAGCAGACTTTAGCAGACATGGAGGCTCGTCACGCGGATATTGTCAAATTAGAAAACTCGATTAGGGAACTGCATGACATCTTCATGCACATGGCCATGTTGGTGGAGAATCAGGGGGAAATGATTGATCGTATTGAGTTCCATGTGGAACATGACGTGGACTATGTCCAAACGGCCACTCAAGATACCAAAAATTCTGCTCCAAGTTGGGTAAATTGCCCAACCAGACGCCATCAAGAAGTCAACTGTTGATGAGAGATATATGAGGTGTTTTGGTACGCCCATTTCATCTAAAATACGCGGATGGTTGTGCCATTGATCGCAGTCAAAGGCCTTGGTATAATCTATAAAACACAAGTATGTTGGCACATTGAACTCTCGCCTGGCGACTTGTCGATTTTTGCTATTACCTGTTATTAGTTGCTTACAGTATTATCCGAGCGCCAGTGAGGATATAAAGCCGAGTGTTTTTAGCCATTTTGGTTGTAGATATTTGGTATTTTTTCCATTTCGACGCTTATAACTTTAAAACTGCTCAGTTGACGGGATTTCGAAGTGTTGCGCGTATGTACAGAAATGAACGGGCTTTCCAAAAATGTGGTCGGCTTTTCAGTACGTGCGGGGGGGGGGGGGGGGGGGGGAGGGGGGCTGACCAGTGGCGTACCAAAGTCAAAAAATGCGTTTTCCTAGATACCCAAAACATTATCGGTTTTACCGTAACTCCGGGACTATACGGGGTGTAGGCCTCCCTGTGGGTAGATTTCCTCATATATGTAGATGATAAATTTTGAAGTCTAATTCCGATAAGTTAAATAGGAAAATCTAGAAAAATTCGCAAAATTGGGACGGTTTTTAAAATTTTTCTTTGTAATGGTCAAATTCTTGGCCTTCTGGACGCCCTTAGTTAGAGACTAGCCCAATAACGATGGCACCAGAAGAAAGGGCATATCCTTGGCTACTTTTAATCCTATGCTGCCAAAGGTGTCACTTTAATACAGAGTGTTCAAAAAAATGTCCAAAGACAATTAAGGAAAAATGTCCAAAATTTGAAGGTAGTTTTTTGTGATTTTTACGAAAACTGTGGAACGGCCCAGCATCGGTGGTATATGGGCAACTAGAAGACGTGAAGAGAAAAAAAAATCAGTTATAGTTTTGGTCTAGCTCTTATACAGGGTGAGCTACAAACGTTTTTCTGTGCCGCATTTTTTGTCAATTTTGGTGTACTTTTCTCACATTTCACCCTGTAGATTCCACATTTTTGCAGCAAAAAATCTGAAATAATACAGGGAAGTAGTACACACACGGGCCCTTAGGCGTGCCAAAAATCGAGAGCCTAGCTTTGAATTTGAAATTTTGACGAATTTTTAAACTTTAAATTTCAAATTGCCACTTTGAGGTATATTTCTGCCCAGACCGTGCATCTAATACGATGGCTTTCTATCTCAGGGGATACCTTGGAATGTTTTCTTTTTGGGACTTGGGAACCACTTTTCGTTGAGACGTCGCGAAATGGCCTTAATTGAATTTCGAAGCAGAAGATGCAGATTTTTGTAAATTTTGGCCTCAAAGTCCCGAATGCTTCCGAAGTTCCCCACTTAAATTGTTAATCGGAACCATTCGGAATAGGCTCCGCCCACTAAACGTCAACTGACAGCTAAGATTTTCCCAAATGTAAACATTAACTTTAAAGCCTCAGACTAAGGAAAATCGGCCGAAACGCGTGGAAAACTGTCTGGCCGGGGAAAATTTGAACATTTCTAGGAAGATTATTGGCAAAATGCCTAGTCCTCGAGGTCGTTTTCACAAAGAATGGTCGATTTGAAAATTTCGTGTCCGGATTTATGTCAAAAAAATTATCCTAAATCAAAGACCCACTTTATCGGATTTAGAGTTTCAACTCGAATGTAAAATGTAGACTAAATATAACTACCGGCCGTGACGTAAGCGATTAAAAATATCGGTGATATCTTTGAAACGATTAAAGTTAGAAAGCTAAAATTTGGTATGTGCCTTACTACGGCTACATGGTGCCTTACAACGTTTTGTTCGTTCAATATCCGCCATCACCAGGCTTTTAAATTACGTCCGTTTACCCGTTGGTTCAAATTTGAATGGTAGGTAATCTACTGAGGTGCCGTAAAATATGAATAGCTGATGTAGATATCATAACGACCATAGCTGAGATATAGCTGTTTCATAAAGTTTTATAAACCAATGGTCGTATCGAGTTGAAAATCGAATGGTAGGTTTCCCTTATGTAATATTAGCGCAAAATAGCATGTTAAAAAGGCGGCGACGGCAGCAACATAGCACATAAGCATGTATTTTTAATGGGAGGAATATAGAAAAGGTTGTATTTAGCATACCATTGATGGTACATGGTTCAAATTTGGATGGTAGGTACCTATGGGGTTATCATAAATTGTGATATAGCTCACTCAGCTATCATAGCTACAGTGGCTGAGTAACGTTAGTATTTAAAGAACTGTTAATGATACATGGTTCAACTTTGGATGCTGGGTGCCCGGTAAAGTACCATGAATGGTAATATAGCCGACATAGCTATGTAGCTGACCATAGCTAGGTTATAGCTGTTTTATAAACCGATGGTGATATCGACTTGAAAATCAAATGGTAGGTTTCCCTTATGTAAGATTCGCTAAAAATGACATTTTTAAAAATCCAAGATGGCCGCCTGAAAAGTTCTGGTTTTTTGCCGATATCTCTGGAACGGTTTGAGCTAGAAAGCTGAAATTCGGTATGTGGCTACTTTATGGGACGGGCTAGAGGTCTCTGAGCTACTAACCCAAACCTTGCTGCGGGTACCGAAGGTTCTATTTTGGAAACTTTTTTAATAAATTGACACTTTTTTGCTACAACTTACTGACTGTTGCTAAAGGGCGCTGAAACCAAATATATTCGACGTTTCGACTTTATGCTTACTATAAGCCATCATCAGGGCATGCTCTTTTATCTCAAATATTGTTTTATAAATGTGCCACGTCCAAACAATTAGTTTTTCGTATATGACTGGCAAAATAGCTTTAACGAAGGCCATTCGACTGGTATTAACTGTTCAATTTTATCGTTTCTAGGTTCCGAGATTTAAATGAGTAAATTTCTCATTGATAGAGGTAGAGTGACATTTGCCATTTTATAGCAAAGCCATTTATGGCAATAGAACAACAGTGACTCAATTAAGTGTGAGTCGGATAAAATACTGCTCAAAACGTTAATTACCATTTTGCTAAGTTTAATAACAGTCTTATAGGAAGTGAAAAACTGCTAAAATGTTGTAAAATTTACCTAACGTTTTTATTTGATCGAACATTACGTCAACTAAATTAAAAACCGTGAAAGACAAATTAAGCAGGTATTTTGTGGTCGACAACGCTCTATTCATCGGTGTCAATAGCATCTTTATACCATGTTTAGTTTTTGAATTATATAGATATAAGTATTAAAATGTCGATAAAAAGTGGAAAAATTACGTTTTTGGCGCCATTTTGAAGGGGAAGGAAATTACTGAAAATTTCAGAATTGCAAATTTTTTACATATTTTTGTCCCCTCTTTCATATGAGACTATTCTTGATAAAATCTATGACAATCGATTTTGGCGGAAAATTTTCACGCTCCCCCTTTGAAAATTTTGACATTTTGACATTTTTCTGTTTATCTGGGAAACGGTAAGGTTTTTCGATATGCAGGTTAATATGATGTATGAAGAGGTCATTAAGGGCTATCAGATCCAAGCATCAGAAAGAAGCTAGCTTTCACGGTTTTTGAGAAAATTTTAAAAAAGTGCAAGATTTGTACCTTATTTTTGAGCCACCCGTGCTCAGTTACTGTTCTAGTCAGAGCTTCGTGAATGGCTCTACGTGTAGCTCTATTCTTCTACTTCCTTAGCTGTTCTTATACATTTTTTGATAAATCTTCATCGAAACGAGATATTAGCTGTTAAAGGCAGCTATGCACGATTTTTATCTCAAAATTTAGTTTTTTGGGCCGGTTTGAGAACCCCATATTAACATAGAATTTTCTATATGTGCCATATAAATCTATAGTAATCGATTCTATTTGTTACTTCGAGTCGTTTTATAATGAATAGGACGTTGATTTCTGTTTTAGATAGTATAGGGTGGCTCAATAAATGATGCAGGAAACTAATATATGCTAATAATGCAGAAAAGGTCCATAAGCAGTGTGTATTTTACATAGAAAGGATGGATTATTAAGTACGTAGACTAAGCAGAATAAGATGTTAGATATAGGCGATGAAAACTTTATTAAAACTTACCAATGAAAGCAATTTTATAATTATGCAAGCAGTCTGGTGTTGAAATATATGAGTATTTACTGCGAAATAATTCCTTCGCCATTTTATCCACAAATTGTTAAAAAACGCTAAAATTATTCTACTTTTTTGGCTTCTCTTATAGCTTTTGGGATAAATCCTCATTAAAACGCGATATAAGCTCTTGAAGGCATAAACTCACGATTTTTATCTCAAAATTTAGGTTTTTGGGCCAGTTGGGGAGAGTCTCATATGCTTAATACAGAAATATCGACTTTTCCCATATAAATCAATAGTAATCGATTTTATTCGTAGGTTCTAGTAGTCGTATGATAAATAGGGCGTATATTTACGTTTTGGATAGTATAGAGTGTTCCAAAAAAGTGTTGTAACCTAGAATTTTAGGATTTTTTCATGTAAATTGATATCTGTTAATTTATTGCATAAGTTTCAGTAGTTTTATGATAAATAGAGCGTCGATTTCTGTTTTAAATAGTATACGGTGTCCCAAATAATGCTGCAACATTTAACTTTAGTTTTTTTTGTTTAACAATATTTTTTTATAGGTTTTATTCCCTTATTATAAATGGTGCCTTTGATTTCTGATTTAGATACCATAGGGTGACCCAAAAATTGACAAATATCACATTTTTAGGGACATTTAAAGCTAGAAAACTGAAATTTCAATTGTAGATTCTGTTCACAATCACAAACAATATGTCATAAATGGCAACTTTGATATGGGTACTCGTGGTACCATTTTATATCTTTTTATGAATTTTAGCACCTTTTTTACCTGTTTACCTATTACTTAATATGAAATGAGGTATTTGAGACGTTTCGACATTTCAGTTACTTTTAGGTATCTTCAGGTTCTTTGTTGATAATTTTACGGCAGTTTGGGCTACATCTGAGGAACATTCGGATATTTCCAAAACTATGGGCGCGTGGTCAAACGCAAAAAAAAAAAAATGTCGCGTCTCAAGTAAACAGCACACCATAAACAAACCAACTCAAGATTTTTGCTGACCAACTTGTTTTTCTATCGGTCTTTGGTCTGGGATTTGTCAGTCAACAGTGTATCCACCATCTTCGGATCTTATGGATGGGATCGGAGTGAAGCTGCACGTTATTTGTTTAATTTTCTTGAACATATCCCTCGTTTCATTTTTGGGTGTGTATGTTGTTCTATTTAGAGGCAAATGTCGTTTAGGTACTTGTTCATGTCTTTCTTGCATTCTTGTCTGATATCTCTGCTCAATGTTGCGTATTTCTCTTTGTCATTGTTATTTCGAAGGCCCTTTATTTTCAGCTGCTTTCTCCGCTCTACTCTGTTACCATGTTTCTTGGGTTATCCAGGCTTTTCCCTGTTTCCTCACCTTCTGCCTTTCTTGTTGTGCAGCGTCAGTTATTCCCATTTTTGTTCTGGTCCACAGTGAGTCAGCAGTCTCATTTGTGTTTGCGCTCGAGTTGATTTTGGCGATTTCTGCTTTGGCCCTTGCTTTCTAGTTTTTAAGACACCATAAGTTTACAGTTTAATCTTGTTTAATGTTTAACATTAAACAAATTGGCAGCCCGTCTAGCACAATCGTTATTTCGGAAATAGAGCGAAATAATGTCAACTAGGGGAAGGCTAGAAGGGAAGCGAAATCTCGGCCATTTGTCTGTGGCAAGTGACAATATTGCAGAAAACTGGTTTTGGTTTGCTTCACAATCATCCTGCATGCCCTAGTAGAAGCACCTGCCGTCGTCAGATGGCGCCACTTACATACACATACAGGCTTTTAAGCAAGAGTTAGATCCAATTGCCGTTCAAACTTATTTTTCTGTCAGGTTCGAGGTATACCATACTGATGAGCTCCAATAAGAGCGAAACCGGTCTATGGTTTTTCCGCCTGATAGAGAAATGAGTTTGATACTGTGCTAAACGTTGCCCCCAGACAATATAGGTACGAAATCTGGGCCATTTGTCTGTGGGAAGTGACAATATTGCAGAAAACTGGTTTTTGGTTCGCTTCACTTTCATTTCAACTTTTAATATTTTATTAGGTGCTTCTTTATTTCTAGTGTATAAGGGTTGCTATTTGTTAATTTTGGTTCATTTCCCAAGTAGCATTCTAAGCCATAATTTGGCGATTATTCTGTAATCCTTGCTTTTGGTTAAAAAGGCTGCCAAAAAAGCCGATTTTACCAAATTATTACGGCACCTTGGCGAAAATGTGAAACTTTCATTTCGTCATTACTTGGCTTTTCTGACCAATATTTAGGCCAGTATATTGGCCATATTTCAGCAAAAAACGCTAGATTTTATATAGTTAATAGCTAAAACTTGAGTGATAAAAAATAGCTTTTATTACTAAAAATGTTCCTACATTTTGATATCTCGCAATCGAACTGTTCATGGAGATTCAAAATGCCGACATGACATGACTGATTGTTTTGCCTCGATATATTTTCAATAGTTTGATTGCAGATTTTACAACAAATTGTCTCAAATAGTGGACTAAAATCTTAGTGCCATGGCAAATTTACTGTAAATGTGCAGGAAATAGTTGATAAAAATTAATGCGCCAAGGTATTTTTAATTATTTTGCAACCTATCATTTACACTAATAATAAAAAAATAATTGATCTTAATTAAATTTTCTGATTTTTTACTTTCTCTACTACACGCGTTTTCACGACTCAATGTATCAAAATGCTTTTATGTTAACGCTAAAAATATGATATAATTCAATAGTTGTATTGATATAATTTATTATTTTACAAATGGCTGCTAAATTAGAAAATTTAACAGTCTATAAGTAATGGCCGCTCGGTTATTCCAGATATTTATCGAGGCTACAACGATCGTCAAGAGGCTAGGAGCGACCGTTCCGTCATAAAAACCATTCAGTGGCCAAAAAAATAGCTATGTCGGCCATGTCGTTTATTTTATGCCCTCTGACGGCTCTCAAGGAATTAAAATGTAAAGTCACATGCTGAATGTTTTTGTTGTTAAAAAAACTCTCCATTATAAAATAAATAATAAATATAAAAGTAAAATAATTATTTTAATTTTTGCTTTTTGAGTTTTAAACTTCCAGTTTTATTTATTACCAATTCCGTAGTGAATCGTAGACTTACATGAAATAACTAGCAAAATAAGGATATAAAAGAAATCTCTCACTAATAAATTGACGTGGCAACATTGTCCAAAAAAACATTTGGGTTGTTCAATTTATGAAATTCTAGTGGAATAGGTATGTACAGGTACTTCCTCTTACCTATGTTGATGGAAGTTGCAGAAGTTACAAAAGAATGATAACGGTTTCTGGAGTAGAATTCGATTTTGTTTAAGGTTAATAAGTTTTTAAATAAGCTTTGGCATTTGGATAAACTTAAAGTTGCTACTTTATGGCCATGTTATATCAATATTCCGTGGCTACATAAATTAGCTGTTATTTCCAAATTTTTTAGTCATGTTGGCTAACACAAGTTTTAGCTGTATTTCTGGTTAAAAAAGCTGCAAATTTACTGCAATAAATTAGACATTTTTTCCAGCAAATATTCGGCAATTTAACCAGGCAAAAAAATGTAATGTTTACCAAAATTTTTGCCATCAAGAAAAATGCTACTTTATGACCATATCTTGCCAATAGATGAGATTTTACGGCAAATTTTTTTGACTAAAATTTATCTTACATAAATGGCCAAATAATAACTAAATCCTTGCTTTTTTCTACTACTTTTGGCCAGTAATGCTATTTGGTTATACAAGCTACTTGGGTTGCCACTGTTGAGTTATCGTTTTCTGATGATTTTTTTTTTTGATTCTGAACTCAATTTTGTTTCATCACATATATATTTTTTTTATTTTATTTTTCATAATTTATATTTTCCATTTTAAGTTTTCATAAAAAAATCCTACATATCTATTTCTATTTCTAGTCGTTTGAAATACTTGCAAATTATCTCTCAAGAAATGAGAAAGCTTGGACACTTCTGCTGTATCCATTAAATACATTGAAGCTATTCTAATGCTTCAGGAAACTTATAGCAGTGGGTTTAATAAAAATTCTAATGCGAAATGTTTACCAGAAACTTTTAAAAAATAATTTGTTTAATTATGAAAAGAGCTTGCTTAGAACAAATAATTTCCATTATCCAAAACAAAGCTTTGTACTGCTTATAAACCAGAAAAATGTTTCTGAATCGTTGAAATTGACAATTTTATATTAAGGATTTTATAATAATATAAAATACCTGGGTAGCATAAGTTAATAAGAAAGATTTAACCGATTGCTATATTAAATTAAAGTGAACCATGACCCGTTTTTTGGCGGTTATTTCTACTTTATCCATATACAATAAAATTCAAAATAAACACTTACACTGCTCGATAAACCCAAAAACTATAATGCACTTCGATACTGCAGGTACTTCTTGACTCTACGATGCACCACCAACCAAATAAACGCCACTATTGCTCAACCTTCTCCGACGCGACTTCTTAGCACGTTTCGTGTATTAATTTTTTTATTACCTTCGCACCTTGTCTGGTCCACGCCGGTTAGTGTTGGGCAGAGCGGAATGGAGATATATTTTATTGGCTGTATGGTAATAAGTCCCAGTTCTTAAAATTAATCAGTGGGGGCTACCGTTTTGTAGTAAGTACGAGGTATGTGATCGTATTACGCTTCTGGGAGTTCCCAGAGTGTGTGTCAATCTGTTTTTGTTGTTATTTAGTCAATCTTTAAGTAGTAATTTGTAATTTGCGGAATTCCGCGGGGAAGTGAGATGATTTAAGGGAAAATCCGTTTCGACTACATCAGCAATCTTTAAAAACTATTCATTATTTAATCAAATTAATAATATGATTATATATAAATCATTCATTAATTTCGACACTTTGCAACTTTTAAAACTTTCATTTTTTTCTACCTATCTCTTTTCAGTATATGTTGAGATACCAAGTTAGATATCCAACGCCTACTTGACGGGTTTATAGATAAGTAATTAATTAATTACACGTCAAGAGCTTGTGATGATGAAATTTTTGGACCGAGGTATATAAGAAAAAAAAAAACGGATTCGCACCATAATGTATAACCACATCACTTATCTAAAACACACTTTTTGGCAAACTTCAACCATATACGTACTATATTTTCACACAAACTACATAAGAGATGGTTGGAATTTTTGGAAAAACCCGCATGCAACTAGATGTAATTTAGATAAAAACTTGCATGTCATACTTTATTACTTGATGCGCAATTAGATTAGATTCGGTAACGCAGAAGTACCTAACTGTTATTTGATTGCTAAGAAAAGAAAGTAACTATTTCAGTAGATAACTCCTATATTAAGCAAGTAAGAGAGAATTATGCAACAATTAGCAAAATTTCATTTAAGATATTAATCGCTTTTCAGAAATTATAATAATATTTATATAATCCAATTAGATTAGTTTTTATAAGCAATACAAGAATTGTGTTTTTCCACATCCCCATTGCAACCACATAATAGATTGTCAACTTATTGTATTTTTTTGTTTGTCTTTAAAAGTCTTCTTAAGTAAATGTACTTTTATTTCTTCATCCTTTTCTTTTGACCTTTCACAGCCAACTAGATGACGCTTTCAAATGAACACACCCTATTGGTTTGAAACTAGTGATAAATGAAGATTTTGGACTTTCATTACCTTTAATGAATTTTTTAGACGATGTTTCGACCAGTACTCTCTCTGTTCGTCATCACGTGAAAACTGAGAATAAGCCTGAAGCTGCTTACTACTTAAGTACTTAACCAGCCCCCCACCTCCTATCCTATTGTTAAATGGCGATGGCGTAGCTGAAGTTGACCAGCTTCGCTGCGGCGAATGAGCGGTTGCCAAAGTAAGTCGAGTCAACCAAAAAAATGCATGTTTACTAAGGGGGGCCAGTGGCGTAGCGGTTTTTTCGGTACACAATTTTTTTTTTTTTTTTTTTTTTTTTTTTAATCGTCAACTTCTTGTCTTTCTGGACCTCTTAGTTAGACGACTGGCCCAAAAAGAACGGCGATGGCACCAGAGGAAAGAGCATATAACCCTGTCATCGGTGTGACTTTAATACAGAGTGGTTAAAAAAATGTCCAAACACAGTTAAGAAAAAGTATCAAAAAAAAAAAAATTGCGATTGCGTTTTTTACGAAAACTGGAGCGTTCCAGCTTCGTTTGGATGTGGCCAAATAGAAGACGTAGAGAGAAAAAAATTTGTTGTTAGTTTTGGTCTAGCTCTTATACAGGGCGAGCTCAAAAAGTTTTTCTGTGCCACAATGTTTGCCAATTTGTGTGTACTTTTCTCACATTTCACCCTGTAGATTCTACATTTTTGCAGTAAAAAATGATGAACCTGAACTAACCTGAAATAATTCAGAGAGGTAGCACACATATGGGCCTCGAACCTGACCAAAAATCGAGGGCCTAGCTTTAAATTTACAATTTTGGCGAATTTTTAAACTTTGAATTTCAAACTGCCACTTTGAGGTATATTTGTGCCGAGACCGTGCATCCTATCGAATGGCTTTCTATCCCAGGGAATACCTCGGAATGTTTTCTTTTTGGGACTTAGGAATAATTTTTTTTAGAGAGATTCTATTTCTAGCCAAAATTTTATTAAAAAAAAATCAGGAATCATTAATAGATAAAAAAGACAGTTTAGTGCAAAAATTATCGCAATAGAAATGATTTATATTACAATTATTGTTTGTTTGTTGGAAGAGTTTAAGTCAAGAAAACTATGAAAGAATGAAAATGCAATGAAAAATCCAATTTAAGTCGATAAAAAAATGAGGAAACAAAAAAATCAACAAAGCATGACAAAGGATAAGAATAAAAAAATATGAAGAATAAAAAGTCGATAAAAATTCAAAAAAGGGGCTTAAAAAACCTGAGATAAACAGGAAATTATTGAAAAAAAATATGTCCAAATTTCAAATATTTTTAATTTTGGGCGAAAGTCGTCTAAAAATAAAAACGTTTTCTAAAAAAGTTTCCCTTCAAACCAAAATTCTGTTTAGAAAAAGAATTTCTTTGCTGGCAAATTTCGGATCAAAACCGCATAAAAACTTGAGAAATCAGGAGTCATTAATTTAGCAAACACATTTTTTGACCAAAATTGTTTCAATGCAAATCAATTTACATTACATTTCGAGTTTATTAGGTCAAAACTAGCTTGTAACAATATAAGCAAAATAAAAATAGATCAATTATTAATCTGAAAAAAAAATTGATAAAACGTGACAAAGAATAAAAATGGAAAATTATAAACAATAAAAGCATAAAAAAATATAAGAATTTAAATTGAAAAACGACCAAAGAACGAAAAGCATTAAAAGAAAAAATATCTGGACTAGTTAGAAAAACATAGAAAAAATGTTTCCAGAAGTAACAGGTAGTTAGGGGCACAGATTTCTAAATCATCTAAAGACCGACCAACTTTAGTATAAAAGAGGTCCCCTTTTGGACCATAATTCTCTCAATAATCATCGATTTTTGCCTCGTTGTGGCGCTTCTATTTCAGGCCAAAATTTTATAAACAAAAAAAATGAAAAAATCATGGATTATGAATAGTTAAAAAAGACAGTTTTGTGCCAAAAGTACAGCAGTAAAAATGATTTATATACAAATGTTGTTTGCTCAATGGAAAAGTTTAGGTTAGTTTAGTTTAGATCGATAAAAAATTAAAAAAGCTAAATATTCAACAAAACATGACAAAGGATAAGAATAGAAAAACATGAACAATGAAAAATCAATGAAAAAATTCAAAAGATCGGACTTAAAAAATCTATAATAAACAGAAAATTATAGAAAAAAAAAATATGTCCAAATTTCTAATATTGGGCCAAAATCGTCTAAAAATAAAAAGATTTTCTAAAAAAAAGTCCTCCTTTGAACCAATTTTTTTTTACAAAAAGAGTTTCATTGTGGGAAAATTTTTCAAGATGGTAAAAATTTCATTAATTTAACAAACAAATTTTTGAACCAAACTTGTTCCAATGCAAATCAATTTATATTCCATTTCCTGCTTATTCGTTGGAAAAGTTCGATTTTGAGTCAAAACTACTTCGTAAGAGTGAAAACGAGATAAAAATATTTCAATGAAAAAATATGTATTTAGAAAAATAATAAAAACGCGAAATGAAAATTTTAAATGAGAAATGAGAAATGAAAAAAAAAACGTCAAGCACGAAAAGAAAAACAAATCTGAAAAAGGCAGAAATTATAGAAAAAGTTATGTCCATGAAAGGTAGATTGTTAGAATCATAAATCAATTTTAGATTTAAGCAAAAATTGCTTAAAAACTTAAACATTTGCAAAATGTAAACATTCTATTTTGGACCTAAACCGTATAAAACTAAATCATTAATCCTCAAAAAGCACATATCTTAATACAAATCACTTTTTGGCCAAGTTCAATTTTGGGTTAAAATTACTTGAAGCGAGTTAAAAAGTCCAATTTAGGTGAAAAAATGAATGAAATACCAATGAAAAAAAAAAGAAGAACCAAAAGTGGAACGAAACATCGAAACATGACAAAGAATATTAAAAATAAAAAAAAACAATGACACAAATACTTCAAATAAAAAAAAAAGCAGAAACAGCAGAAAATTTAGTTTTGCTATTTTGTTAGTTACTTAGAGAAGGAAATCTAAATCGATGGAATTTCGTTAGTAGTAGACATTTGGGGGGGTGGGGGGGGGGGGGGCAAAGCCTTGCGACTAGGCCTTAAAGGCTCTTAAAATCATTCAAAAATTAACTTTTTGGACCAAGACGACCCCCATAAAGCATTCAATCAAATAAAAAAAAAACTACATTTTTTTTTAGCTAAAAAAATACACAAAAAACGTTTTGTAACGATTAAAATGCATTTTTGATTTTAATGAAACTTAATTTGTGGACTAAAATCTCAAGTTTTGCTCCAAAACCAACTGACGATATCTCGTTTTTTTTTTAATAAAATCGGTACTGGTATAAAAATTCACTTTTTGGAAAGAATAATTAAAAAATTTAATTGTTTGGGCCAAAATCGATCAAACTATTCACAGTTAATTAAAAAAAAAACAGTTTTTATTCATTCCTTTTATCGTCATGATTGGTTAAAAGCGTCACAATTCGTTCAATCAAAAGATCCAGTTTTTGGTTCAAAATCAAAAAAACTGCATTTTCGTTTAGTTAAAAAAAATCACACAAAAACATTTTATAACGATTAAAACTCAATTTCTTTCGCAATTTTAACGAAATGCAATATGTGGTTTAAAATATCAAGTTTTGTTCCAAACTCGAGGAGTAAATCACTTTATAAAATGCGTAGAAATAGTGTCAAAAATGTTATTAAAAAAGTGCAAAAAAATTGTAAAACAAGTGTAAAAAAAATATAAACAAAAAACGAGTTAATGAGTAAAAAATGGTTAAAAAATGCAAAAAAAAAGAAAAGTGCAAAAAAAATGTAAAGAAAAATTATAAAAAGTGTAGAAAAAAAGGGTAAAAAAATGAATTTTGATGGCAATAAAGTTATTATTATTATTAAAGAAATATTAAAAAAAGTCTTAAAAAAGGTGTAGAAAAAAAGCGTATGAAAAATTGTAAAAAAAAAAGTTTTGTAACGATTAAAATAATAATAATAATAACAATAATAATGTTCATTTATTAGCAAATCTGCTACACACAAAAAACATATAAATATAAATAAATAAAATAAGAATAACCATTCACAAGCAAATGATTACATTAAAACGCATTTTTTTCAAAATTTAACGAAATGCCATGCCATAGGTATTTAATCGAAAATATCAAGTTGTGTTCCAAACTCGAGGAGAAAATCACTTCATAAAATTTTTAGAAAAAAAAGAAAAAGTGTAAAAAAAGTTTAAAAAAATGTAGAACAAGTGTAAAAACGATATAAACAAAAAAGTAAAACAAAATTTAAAGAAAAGTGTAGGAAAAAGGCTAAGAAAATTTCTAAAAAAAAAGTGAAAACATTTTTCTTAAAGTTTCAGTAAAAAAAAGGTGTGAACAAAGTCTAGAAAAAACCGTGTGTGTGTTTTGAAGTGCGTTTAGAAACAGAAATTATTTTGTAACCAAACAAAAGTCTAAAAAAGAGCAAAAAAGGGTAAAAAAGGTGTAAAGAAAAATTGTAAAAAAAAGTGTAGGAAAAAATGTGAAAAAAGTGTAAAAAGTAAAAAAAAGTATAGAAAACAGCGGGTGTTGGGACGAATATCGAAAAGGTTGTATTTAGTATATTTTATAGTATTTAGTATATATTTATATTTAGTATCATAAATTGTGATGTAACTGACTCAGCTATCATAGCTACAGTAGCTGAGTAACGTTAATATTTAGTGAACTGTTTAAGGTACATGGTTCAGCTTCGGATGCTGGGTGCCCATGGGGATACCATGAATGGTAATATAGCTGACATAGCTATGTAGCTGACGGTAGCTAGGTTATAGCGGTTCTATTGAACAGATGGTGATATCAAGTTGAAAATCGAATAGTAGGTTTCCCTTATGTAAAATTCGCCAGACGTTACATTTTTAAAAATCCAAGATGGCCTCATGAAAAGTTTTAGTTTTAAGCCGATATCTCTGGAACGGTTTGAGCTAGAAAACTCAAAATTTGGTATGTGACTTTATGAGAAGGGCTAGAGGTCTCTAAGGTCCGGAACCTTGCCGCGGATACCGAAGGTTCTATTTTGGAAATTTTTTAAATCTATTGACACTTTTTTGCTACATTTTCATTACTTTTGTTAAAGTGCGCTCAAACCAAATCCGACGTTTCGATGCGTTGAAACTATACGCCATCATCAGCGTTTTTCTTTTATTACAAATATTGCTTTATAAAACGCCCAAATAATCAATGCTTTCGTATATGACTGACAAAATAGCTTTAACGAAGACCATTCGACTGGTATTAACTGTTCGATTTTATCGTTTTGAGCTTCCGAGATTTAACTGACTAAATTTCTCATTGATTGAGGTAGAGTGACATTTGCCATTTTATGGTAAAGTCATTTATGACAATAGAACAACATTGTCGCAATTAAGTGTGAGTCGTCTCAAATACTGGTCAAAACGTTAATTACCATTGTGCTTAGTTTAATAAGAGTCTCATAGGAGACTGTTATTAAACCCTTCCACAGGAAGTGAAGAAATGTTAAAATTGTGTCAAAATTACCTAATGTTTATATTTGATCGAACATTACGTCAACAAAATTAAAAAACTGAAACGACAAACTAAGTAGGTATTTTGTGGTCGTGAATGCTCTATTCATTGGTGTCATTAGCATCCATAAAATGTCGATAAAAAGTGGAAAAGTTACGTTTTATGCTCCATTTTGAAAGAGAAAGAAGTTACTGAAAATTCCAATTTTGCATATTTTTTATATATTTTTGTCCGCTCTTTCATATGACACTATTTTTGATAAAATCTATGACAATCGATTTTGGGGAAAAATTTTGACGACCAGGCCCTTTGAAATTTTTGAAATTTTTACACTTTTCTGTTTAGCTTGGAAACGGTAAGGTTTTTTGATATGTAGGTTTATATGATGTATGAAGGAATCATTGAAGACTATCAGATACATGAATCAGGAAGAAGCTGCATTTTATGGTTTTCGAGAAAATTAAAAAAAACTGCGAAATTTATACCTTATTTTTGGGCCACCCGTGCTCAGTTACTGTTCTAGACAGCTATCCGAAATTGCGGTCTACGTGTAGCTCCATTCTTCTCCTTCCTTAGCTTTTCTTATAGATTTTTGGATAAATTTTCGCCCAAAGGAGATATCAGGTGTTGAAGGCCGCAATGCACGATTTTGATCTCAAAATTTAGATTTTTGGACCGGTTTGAGAGCCCCATATGCTTAACTTAGAAATATCCACTTTTCCCATATAAATCAATGGTCATCGATTTTATTCATTGGTTCTAGTAGTTTCACATATATTTACGTTGGAGATAGTATAGAGTGTCCCAAAAAATTTTATTGTCAAAAAAAAAGAAAAATGAAAATGACGCATGCAACAATATAGAGAGCACTTCTCGAAATGCAATAGAGGTTTATTAACTAAGAAAACACTTACATTTTGCCTAGAAAGAACAAACTTTTTTAACAAATTATGAACTCTGACTTCATGAGAACGAATAAGAATTTTACTTGAAAAGGTTTAATAAACATTTTATTTCAAATGATATAAACTGCGGAAATGCACCTCCAAAGCGCGCCCAATAAATAAGTAAATCCTATTATGTATAGCTAATGAGGATTTCGTCAATCATCTGCTTAAAGACCTTAATTGCATTTTGATTTGATTTAGTAAAAGGCGCTTAATGAGTGTAATTGGAAAATTGCAGTAACGTGTGTCAATATTATGCACATAAACTAGCCTTTTGTGAAGAGATTATGTGTAACGAGAAGGTCAGTTTTTCTTCTTTTGCACTTATAGTAATAGTTATGCGAGTCGTCACCTTAAAATAAATAATTATTGCTATAACTAATTAAAGAAATAACAATGAAACGTTACGGTACGCCCGGAGAGAGAATTAATTGAAGGAACCTTGGACAGATTTTTATTCGAACCCGATTAACTATATTAATTAATTTTAAATAAATCATGGTCTTTAACCGCAAGAAACCAATACTCTTGCAAACGAAGATAGTTATATCGATTTTTGTTGCCTAAATAATAACTCGCAAGACAAAAATTTACATTTTCGTGTTTATATGGAATTTTTTTATTACTAAAGCGCATTATAAAATAACAAATTTTTTGTTGTTGACCTTAACATTTCTCATCGAAAAACAAATTCTTTTCTCTGTTGCAGTTTTCGATGCAAGTTACAAGAAATCTGTGTCAGTTTTAATGAAAATCTCCTTTATCAGTTATTAAGTAAACAGTGCGACCTTTATTGGGACTTTCCGAATTAAACAACCACTGACCTGGGACGAACAAAAGAGCACAGGTCACCAGAAAAAGAGGGCAAGATTTAGTCGAGTATAATTGGCAGGTCTTGAGTTTTCTGGAAAAATTCTTTTTTACAACAAAATTAAGTTTAAGTTCATCAATTTTACGAAACGATTTTTATATAAAACGACCAATTTAGTAAAAATATTCTAATTCAAAGCCCGAAAACGTTTTAACTGTCACCCTCTAAATATATATGCGAGTTTAGTTCTTTAGCAATAAAACCGTTTCATTTACTTAACAGTAATTGAAAATTAGTGCTTAAAGTGTAAAATACTAAAAGCCCCTTCGTATACAATTTATTTTGTAGACTGTGAAATTACAACAAATGGATCCGTATTTAAAGGATGGCATTTAACGAAAATGTAATTATTATTCCAGATACTGCTGGACCTTTATAGCACAGGTTAAACGCAATAATTCTTAAAAATATTATTGCGAATAGAGTTTTCCAAAAGACAAAAAAAGACCCTCAGGGATGTGGGTCACTATAATATGGGGAGCGCATCATATTGCAGCCTTAATGGAATCGGGGTGAAAGACCGCAATGTGTGTACGGACTTTTGATTGATGTACGTACGTATATGCAAAGACGATATATATAATATAATATATATAATAAGTATATAATAATATAATAAGTATGTGTATGTATCGTCTTTGGTATATGAAACCTATCGAGTTAGTAATAAATAAAAAAAAAACACAAAATTACTGTATTAAAAGTATTATAATAAGAATTTAAGGATTATAAAAAAGGATAATAAAAATTAAAACTAACTATTAAAGCGTCTTAAAGCGGTTAATTGAAAATGCCATTAAATTTTGAATTTAAGCGGGCAAGAAATTGATTGAACTTCTGTGGCGCCATCTATGAATAAGCTTGTTTACTTGCAAAAGTTTGCTGTAAATAAAAAAAGTTTGGCTTTTGACAATTATGACATTTCTCCGGCCGAGTTTGACATCTGTCATTTAAGTTTTATGTCAATAATTTTTCTTATCAACAATTAATTAAAAATAAACAAAAATAATCAATTACGTTAATTAAAAAATTACACGTTATCAAAATTATCAAACACCAACTAACTAAAAATTACGAATATAGCAGTTTCGTGCTGCTTTATGAATAACACAAAAATAGGAAGAAAAATATTTTTTTCTAGTAAATTAAACACGGTTCGTGATACAAAAGAGGCCTGGAAATCCTAGATCATCAATATGAATCAAATAGAGTAAATGGTAAACCAAAAATATGTTTAAATTGGAGTCCTACATCACGCCCATAATACTGAGCTATGTTAACAGATATATCAATAATTTCAAGCCCGAAGATTCACAGGTATGACAATTTTCAATAGGTTTGTTTAGATGTTTAGGCTAGCTAATATATTGAAGGTAGCATACCCTAACAGAGTACAGCTAAGAAATTTTAGACGATTATTTCACTCATGCATACATTTTTCCATAAGGGAAGTGTGTTTATCAAAAAATTACAGGGGTAATTTCACCTTGTCTAGACGATGGTATTATCACTTATACTAACATAAACCTTAATTAATGTCATTGTCTATATTAATTTGATTCGAGAAATAATCTCACTAAATACCGCTCGAGCTTTAAAATGGACCAGCAAATTTTTCACTCGGACATGTTTTCCTTGCAAATTTCACTCATCCTGAAGGACTCGTGAAATTATCGAGAGCATGCAGTCGTGAAAAATTATCGTTAATTTTAAAGCTCTCGTGGTATGACCCCCGAAAATTTTATTTCTGTGCTTGTGTCACCTAATAGTTGTTTTTGTACACCACAAGATTACCGAAAACATTGCCAAATAATAGAGGAAACTGCCCATTCCACAACCAACACTAGCTACACTGAGTAATTTGCTACTGTTGCTGCTCCCCTGCTACTTTCAACCTGTAGTGTGTTATTTAAATTGGATATGCTACAAAATCCTCCAATGAACAGTTAACCACTAGCAACTATGTATGTGTACACCCACTTTTGACATTGCAAACAATTAAGAAATTTGTTATTCTTTTATCACATTTGCCACATTTATTAGACCACATAAGACTACATTTGCTTATATCAAATGTAATAAATATCATCAAATGTAATTCAGAGATGTGTCAAATGTTGAGCAAAGGTGTTTAATATTGAGGAAATGTATAAATTGTTAATCGAATGTGGCCACATAATAGCAAGAAATGTTTATCTTTAGTAACATTAATGATGAGGAAATTCTATAAGATCAGCTGTCAGACCAATATTTGCTTATAGGAACAATGATGTTGAATTTAAGCAGGCAAGTTGCCAGCTTAGTTGTGATATAAACTAACCTGAACCCAATGGGTCTGCAAATATATTAACATTTAGAAAAACATTTTGGAAATAAAAACTATCAAGCCACATCAGACGTCAATCTATCAGGGCTGCGAAGGCTCAATACTACAAAAATACGATTAATGGTGCTCCTAATTGACAGAGGGAGATATGGAGGATTATCAACAAGCTCAGGGGGAGCATGGGAGTTGTTTGGGGGATGTGGCGTTATTGGCCATTGATATAAATGCATTTTCCTGTCCTATCGCCGAGAATAATTCGAGGGCATTGACAGACACTTTTCGCTTTGATCCCCTGATAAATGTGTCCACTTATAGGATTGGTAAAACATTCTTTTTCCAACCAGTGGATGTCAGTGAACTGAGAGCTACCTTTTCTGGAATGGGGAATAGGGATGCGGCGGGGTGGGATGAGGTGGTATTGTATTGTATTCGATGTGAGTGGACGTGGGTTCAGCCCTCCACTGCGACCTGCGGTCTATTGTGGCTGATCCGAAATGTTGCCAGCAGGATTTACCCCTGCTTGCCCCACTAATTGTCACCCGTTAAGCCCAGCCTCAACGAATCTCATGAGTCTTTCGGGCGACACTTCGTTTGCATATTGAGGCTCAATGATCGTGTTACCGAACAGTGAGTATCTCGATCTGGCAATAGCCGGGCATTCGCATAGAACGTGCTGGAGTGTTTCATCGTCCTCCAAGCACAGCCGGCACTCCGTTTCCTCGGACAGTCCGAGTCTGTGCATGTGGAGTATTAGATGGCTATGGCCCGTGCAGAGTGCAGTAGCCACTCTGATTTGTCTCCTATTTAGTCTGAGGAATGTTTGGGCTTTTGCCCTCCCTGTTCCTGTGATAAATTTTTTGGAGTGTGTTAGCCCGGGTAGGCTCTCCCACCATTCCTGGGAGTTGGCATTGCCCCATTTCTGGAATTCAGCCTTGACCAGGGAGTATGATATCCATACCAGTGTGACGTTGTTCTCCTGCGATAGGATGTTCAAAGTTCTGCTGCCGCTCCAAACTGTTTTGGAGCTGCAACGCAATAACTTTAGGGCTAAAAGTGCTGCCCGACTGTCCGAGCAGATCTTTATTGATTTCTTGTGTCCTTCCTCTAATAAGCGTCGGGCACAAAGCTCAATGGCGTGTATTTCTGCCTGAAATATTGTGCTGAGTCGGCCAAGGCTCTCTGCTATGCAGGTGCCATATTCTCGTTGCATAGCAGAGAGCCAAGGCTCTCTGCTATGCAACTCCCGTAGTCCCGTATACTCCGGCGCCAGCACCTTCATGGGTGAGATGTTGTACAGAGCAGAAGCAGGCGACATCCATCAGGATGTTTTAGATCCAACACTGCATGGCAGATGGCTCTCGGTTCGAGAATCAGCCCATACTGCTCTGTACCTCGCTGGTTATCGGAACCACAACGAAATGAAAAGAGCGTAGGTAGTTCACCAATTTGTCGATAAACCCATCTGCATACTAGTTTCGGGGTCTACCCCTCATCAGTACAGGAGTACACTGACAATACAGGAGTACACTGGCAATAAAGCATATATGATTGATTGACATGCCTGGTAAACAACAGCCCATGTTTACCAAAGCAAACCACCCTCTGAACAACCTCATGGCTAGAATGAAATATTTGTATATCAAGTGTGCTGTGCAATAATTGAGAACTGGATCAGAATGAGGCAACAAACATGTGCAACATTTAGACACATGTTGCCTAACATTTGATACAATTTTCCTAAAATTTGACACATTTGCGTAATGATTGACGAATTTATCTAACATTTCCCAATTTCATATGACATTTATCCCATTTAACAGACATTCAAAGTAGTTGTTCTAAATGTGCTGAGTGGTTACCCCCTCATCCTCCTAGGCTATGCTGGCGTGAATGTATCTATAGCCTTACAAGAGCACTAGTCGTTTATGACTCTAATGCGCACTGTGGGTTACCCTTGATTAGGATAGCAGACAAAATATAAAGAAGTTGAGCAACTGAACACACCTTTTTTCAAAATTTGATCTTGATTGAATTTTGTTTAATTTCATACTTTTTTCTTATATAAGTACCTACCTAATACATTTTTGACTTGATTTCCAAAATGAAATTATGCACTAACACAAAAGTTCTGAGGTTATTAATATGCTTTTACCAAAAATCAGGTTTCACTATGGGGTGGAGATGCGACATTTCACAACCTGGAACTTAACTTGGAGGTGTTGGAGCAAGAGCTGCAGTTGCCTTTTAGCTTTGTTTCAGGAAGCATTCGAGAACTCACAATTCATGTTCCATGGACCAAAATTGCCTCAGAACCTATCAGGATCACTATAAATACTATAGGTTAGAAATTAAAGGAATAAGAGTTGTTTTACCTACTTTTATTTATATTTTTTTAGAATGCATTTTAAATTTAAAAGGAAGAGGTTTGAGGAAAGCTCCGAAAAAGAAAGTAAAAGAGAAAGTCATAGGCCAAAGGTATAAAGACTTGAAGAAATCTAAAATATTTGCTTTTAAATAATAATATTTTAGCAAAAATGTAGAAGCGCCCCCGGGCTACATCCAGTCACTTATTAATAAGATTGTCAGCAACATAAGTATTCACTGCAATAACCTGATATTAAAATATGTGGAAGAAGATATAGTACTGTCAATTAATGTGAAATTGTTGAAATTTGAAAGCGCCAATGAGAAGTGGGAACCTGCTTATACAGGTAAAATGCTAATTTACAAAATCTAAGTATTTACTAAGTTTTATGCGTCAATTAAGTTCACGTTTTTGTGTGATCAAAATTGTAAAATAATTACCATTTTTTTACAGATTTCGCATTTTTTTTTTAATAAAATTACAGTTTTCTTGTAACTAATTTGTAGATCTTTCTCCAGCTCAAGTTATTTTACGAAAAGTGATTAGCGTCAATGACCTCACCTTGTGCCTGGACAAGAGAAACGCTTCTGGCAAAATTGAAATTTATCAAGAGCCAATGTTGTATCGGTAATGTTTGAAGCCAAATTTAGTTGGTGTCTAATTGTAATTTGAAAAGTTTTACTCGTCTTAGGTGTTCAATGACGATCCATTTACTAAAACACTATCATTCCGCTACCGCCAGTGTGGCTTCTACAACCAGACTGGACATTTATTGTAACAAGTAAGTAGAAAGATGTAAATGCTTTTTCACCAATTAAACTAACGGATTTGCTAGCATGGAGTTTAGTGTAACAGAGCAGCAAGTGCCGATGCTGATGCGTTTGTTAGTGTTGTTGTATGCACTTCAGCAAAAGCAGCTTAAGCCTGAAGTCGAATCGACTACGGACACCGCAGGCAACTCAGCAGATAACGATAGAGGTGATTCTTATTTCTGAGAAATTGTGTTAATTGTTAGCGGGAATATATTGTTTTTTCTTTTAAGAAAATCAACATAATGGTGGCACTTGGACTGGCTGGGCTTGGTCTTATGTTTCGTCGGTGTTACCCGCTCCTTGGGAAGAAGACGTTGACGATGAAAACCTGAAAACTCATCGAGGACACACATTGCATTTTGGGCTTTATGTAGATAGAGCTTCTATAACTTTTAAGGTAAATTTTTGCCTTTTGTGAAACTAAGTATAATACCACTAAAGCGGCTTCAAAGGTCTCAGAAACAAACCCGGAACGCGGCTATTACTCCCAGAAGAAACTTCGTTACCACCCCATGCTCACCTTAGACCTTCAAGGAATATACAGTGACACGTTAATTCACGGCCTCCAGTGGTTCAACTGCACCGGAGGAATCAGTGAAGCGACTCTTACCCCTGCGGGATATTGCAGTTGCGGGCACGTCGAAACAAACGAGAGCACTGCACCCTACTCGAAGTTGGGCTCGGCTTCCAACTTCCATAAAGTTGACTCGCTCTTCGATGCCGCTGCCATTGAAAATAACGGAGGAAAGCGGCACTACGACCCTTCTTGGGAGCTTCACATGGCCACCACTACTGAGTCTGTGCTATTGGAGAAGACGCCGGCGTTTGCTTTTGACTATGTTTACCAGCTGGAGGTTCCCGGTGATATGAGCAGTGATATTTTGTCCGATTTAGGAAGTAATTTAGAATTCAGGTGAGTTTTTTTTTTTAAGTTATTGGGAACCGCGTTGTTGCTACCGTTAACGATACAAGGTCGGTTAAATTAGAGAAAACTTGCGCTATCATATTACCTACAATATACTACCTACAACTTTTACGGTTTCCAAGAAACCAGTAGTGGGCAACAAAATTGTCAACACCCTGTATTATTTTCAGCAATTTACTAGAGGTATCAGCTCTCCGCCTCTGCATTGGCCCATTTAAATTGCGAATATGTTCAGGGCTTATCCATAGATTCAGTACCATACAAGTGGCCTCATCTTTCTACGACTACCCGCCATATTTTACCATCAAGCCAGACTTGCCCTTACAAGACTTACTGCCACCTTCTGAGGATGACTTCGATGCACTAAATGAATTCATCCCCACTAGAACGGTCCGCATAACATTTTTTGCTCCGTCAGTTGAGTTTGAGCTTTTGGACCACCCTTTTTTCGAACCCACGAAGAGTCAGTTGTTTAAGAGGTCCAAGAAAATATCTACCTCCACTATGCCCACGAGCACATCAGTACTACCAAAAATTACTGTGGAATGTCAGTTTATCGATATTACGCAACAGTACCCGATGTACGTGGATAGACTTGTGCATACCACGTGTCAGTTGCCTGAACCTCCAAAGAAATTATTCGATGCTTGTTATGTAAGGAAAAATGTGAAAGTGATGGGATTGCTGAGCCGTCTAGTTACCAATCCTGCTTGCCAGAGTATAATATTAACTCCGAGCAGTATTTCCTGCCTAACTCAAAGCATCTTAAAACCGCATTATTGGCTAAACTGCAACATACCCCATCAAGAGGTCACCCTAGAGAGCGAGAACTTTACCTTAAACGGTACTAAAGCTAAAATGTTGGTTGCATATACTATAGTGAAGAAATTGCTGCTGAGAGAAGCAGATGTAGGAGCAAAAAGCATTTATAGTTCCAGTTTGCTTTCTGACGCTTGTAAAGACTTTGGTAGGTTTTGCGATTCTAGTGGAAGTTTCACAACTAATTCCTGTGCTTGAAAGGTTTTCCCCATATGGAGATATGCATCGATGGTATTCGATTCAAAAAAGTGGTCACCAATTGCACGCAAACCATAGACGCCAGTGTCGAGGCGATGAAGGGATTTATTTTCGAACCAGCTGTTTCCAAATCCATGAGTCCCGATAATCTTCAACAAGTTTTGTTTATAAGCGGCCCGGAAGTAAGTCTGAGTGGAAAAGGGATGAACGAGGCCAGGAGGTAAGAAGAAGCATCTATGAACCTAACTTTAATTAAACACTAATTTTAATACCTGTAATTCTTTACAAAAACCGTTTAGTTTTATTTGTTACAATATTATGACGCAGAAATTCATTGGATGTCATGTCGCCGCTCTTAACGTTAACAGCTCAGTGTCCGCTCAGCCCGGACCTGCAGAGACACCCTCCGATCTGTATCTTTAATTTGCAAGAAATCAAGATTTGCATTGACCCGTTGCTGTGTAAGTGGTTATTGTATGTGCCACGAAATTTTTTAATCAGGTTAGTACTTGAAAATGTTTTTATGTCTAAATAATAATTTTTAAAATTCAACGGTAATAATGAATTTCTCTCTAACCTTGTGAATTATGTTTGTTCTAAAACTGGTAAACAATTTTCCGAAATGTGAAATAAAAGGAGAATGTGAGGGTTTTTGTACAGCTGCTGTAAGAAAAACATTTTTAGCGATATTATCGATGCATCAACAGCTACTTCAAAAAATAAGACTTTCTCCGAAGCGAGTGGTAGCGGTATAGCCGATACACCTAGAAGGCCGAGCACTAATAACTTAGAATCGGTCCATAGTAGCTCTGATAAAAAAATCTCGCCTAGAATTATTGCCTCAGGTCCAACTAGCGTGGAGCCTGTAGACGTAAGTTAGCTCTTAATAATCATGTAGACGATATAATGGAATTACTTCAATCAAGGTCCAAGAAAATATTTACAATCTATTGAAGAAATGGTTTAGCGTGTGGAAAGGCATATTTTTGTCCGGTGACATGTCACAGTGCAGCATCTATTTTCCTATGTCGTCGCTCTCTGCCGTGGGATCGCAAGGTATATGAGCGAGCAATCGCAAATTCAGCCAATTTTAACGTTGAAATTTTGCTAGGAATACAACAAGCCATTGAAGAGGCAACTGCAAAAGACGATCCGCCTGATATTCTTGTGATTACTTTACCGTTTGCCACCGTTAAAAGTGCTCAAAGACAGAATGTTAGCAAATATCTCAAACATTTGCCGATATCTTTGCCGGACGCCATATGGACTGCTGGTAAGTGTTGATTTTCATCATGTATGACTAGTTTGTAGTGTTGTAATGTTTGAACACATATGGATTTTCCAAATTCAATTTGGATAGTTCATTGTCGTAATGTGATTCTGGCATTTTTAATATGAACCAACCAGAACTAGAATCACTGTGAGTGTCGAAAAAGACTAAAATGATAAATCAGCGCATCCGCCATTATATGCAGAATTTTTTTTTGGCTGCCTTTGTTAGATTTTTAACTTGTTACGGATTTCGGCTGGCTGGAATGCGCTAAAGGTATGCAGTATCTTATGGACATGTTTGACTTCATCTGGTGTTGTGAATCTCATGATGAATCTGAATAGAGGGACTCTTATATTCTGCGGGTTCTATAATTTCTTCTCCTTATTTGCTTTTCCTTTCTATAATTGATTTAGAATAAAACTGGATAGAGTTCATACAGAGTAATGCCGAATGTGGGTTGTACCTGAACGAAGATTCAACCAGCAATCTCAAAAAATGACAATGACAGACAGCAGAACAGAGATATCATTTTTTTTTTTTTTAATTTTTCCGGACAGTAGAAGATTGAATAGATTTTGATTCACACGACTGTTTATGTTCGAGGCCTCAGGTCTGTTCAATATTAGGTATTACGGATTTTGGATGTTTTTTGAAATTCACCACAAAGAGGGCATCAAATTAAGTAGTTTTATGAAAAAAAAAATTGCGGATGAACCATATTTGTTCTAGAAAAAAAAATTAATATATTATAATAGAAGATGATTTGAATTATAATACCTAATTATATACGTTTTAAATACCCGTTTTTTTTTCTAAAAAAAAGTGCATATTAGAGATCAAACGTACCTCTTTCATATTAAGTAGGGGTACCTAAATATTTTTTGGTAAAACCAAAAAAATATTTAAATAAAAATGGCAAAACACGCCATTTTCGAATTCGCGATAATTACGTTTTCTCGAACAAATGGATAAGCAGCGTTGCCAAATGTTACTTAAAATAAAAGAACACATTGCACAAATCTAAACTGCCCTATTTGATCAAATAGGCGAACCTGCAGCGCTACAAGCTACAAGTTTACTTCAGTTATCACGACATTCAGATTGCATTTGTTAAAAATATAAAAAGGCAATAATGTACCTGAACTAACCTAAACAAAACTGAACTAATCTGAACCAACGAAAACTGACCTGAACTAATCAGAACTAATATGAATTAACCAGAACTAATCTGAACTAAGTAGAGCTAATCAAAAATTAACCTAAACCAAAACTGAGCTAACCTAAACCAACCTGATATAATCAAAACTAACCTAAACTAAGCTAAAAAGGAAACTGAACTGACCTGAACAACAATAGTTGTAAAAGACGAGTAAGACTGGACTAACCAAATCAAAGAAAAACATGACTAAAGTAACTTAACCAAAGAAACAACAGAGCCAGCAGGCCTAGACGGGCCGCCTTAAAAGACAAGTACAACTGGACTGACCAAACTAAAAGAAAAACATAACTAAACTAACCTAACCAAAACAAATACAGAACTGAACTAACCTGAACTAACCAAAAGCCAAGTAAAAGTGAACTAACCTGAACCAACCTGGACTAACCAAATCAAAGAAAAACATGACTAAAGTAACCTAACCAAAGGAACAACAGAACTGAACTAATTTGACCCAACCAAAAGCAAAGTAAAACTGAACTAACCTAACCAATAGAGCTCACACTTAATGTGTAGCAAGCAATTTTGTAGCGGGCCTAAAGGGCCGGTGCAACAAGGAGCAAAGGCGGCCCGCTTTCAAAGACCAGTACAACTGAACTGATCAAACTAAAGGAAAAACATAACTAAACTAACCTAACCAGAACAAAAACAGAACTGAACTAATCAAAGGCAAAGTAAAACTAAACTAACCTAACTAACAGGTCCGAAGGCGCCCCTCAGGGGCTGCCGTTTACAGCAGGCCCAAAGTTAAACCTGTCCTTTAGGACAAGTTTAACTGAACCAACTAAACCAAAGGAAAAACAGAACTAAACTAACCTGACCTAACCAAAGGCAAAGTAAAACTGAACTAACCTAACAAACACCAGGAAAAACCGAACCAAAGGAAAAACATGACTGAACTAACATGAACCAACTTGCAAAGTAAAACTGATCTAGAGTTTTACTTTGCTTTTGGGCCGTGTTGCCAGAACGTAGGAGTCATTGCGGGATCTGATACATAACAACCTTCTTCCGAAAAGGCTTAGTTTCTGGATATTCAGGGAGGAACTGGCAAGCTAGCTGCTCTAATAGGTGACAGCGACAGCTAACGCGAAGTAAATAAATTGGACTTAATTATAGTTGAGTTTGGTAACATCCCGAGCGCTCGGGATATCAGTCTATCTCATTCTAGCTTGTTAAGATTTTAGGAGATGGTTTGTGTCCAGAGCGCTCGGATGGAATTACCGAATTCGGCTTATAAATGCGCCATGGGGCATTAAAATGTAAATAAACCGTTCATTTTTTTTGGTATTTTTCATTATATTCTTTAGTACAAATATCTTATATTAAGTACCTTTGATGCCTCCTTTATTGCAAATTTCAAAAAACTTAAAAATTCCGTAATACCTAATACTGGCCAGCACCGAGGCTTCAATTAGAATATGTTTATGAGCAGTTACTAAAGTAAGTACTTAGCAAAATCGAGCGTTAAGACAATAGCCTCACCGGAAGGATCATCACAAGACTCAGAGAGACGTCACATACAGCGGAATTTGGTTAAAAGCGGAACGGAGCGTAATCTGACAGTTGAATTTAAACCAATCAGATAAAAGCTAAAATAGGAATTGACATGTGTAACGACGTTATTGACATGTTCAATGACGTTATTGACATGTGTAATGACGTTAGTGACATTTCTGCTCTGTTCCGCTCCGTTCCGTTCCACTGTATGTGACGGCGGCCTAACACTCGACTTTGGAGTTTTGTGAAAGAGATCCTTGATAAGATAGTGTTACCGGCTTTATACGAAGTTGAAGGACAATGATACATCTTGATCATCATTGGAAGATTTTGTGGCTCTCTATCGAAACTGGCAAGAATATAGAAGTTTGGAAGTTTTGAATTGAACTCATTCCTGTTACCATTCATAGCAGTTGATCGGATAAGGACAAGGTGCGTTTCTATTCTTTTTCTTAATAAGTCGTTAATAACTTAATTTACGCGTCGGAGTCAGGCAAGTGGATGCGTAATAGGTTCTTTTAAAGTAGAAGTAGGTTTTATTCGTTTAATCATTTTAATTAGAAAAGTGCGCTTTCTAAAAAATGGGGAGGTTTATTAATTGCGGTTAATGCCCATATTGTCAGTGATAATATTTAGCAAGAGTGACATTATTTAATTTTAAATCAAATAAACTTTGTAGTTTGCTGATATCTACGAAACAAAATCAGCTGGCAACCCGTTGAATAGTATTTAAGTGATTTTGGTGTTTCTTCATTTTGTAATCATGATATCTGATTATAATTTATCAAACAATGACTTAGAACTTTTAAATACCGTCGAAAATGGTTTGAATGTAAACACCAGTAAACCTTCAGATCGCGGGGCGGCCTTAGGGGCCTGCCAGTTACAGGGACACATTAGAACGTCATCTTTGAGTGTAAGAACACCCAGGGCCACAAATGACGACACTAGTTGTCTTTATATTATTGTAGTATTTGTTATTCTGCAAGAGAGACGGAAACAGCTTACGTTCGTAATTTTCAAATCTCATGAACCAGTTGCAATAAATGTGGTGTCACCAAAAACAAGGACTTCTGTTCGTTATCTCTAAAGCTTCGTTTTAAAGCCAGTCTTCAGGACAAATTGGAATTTGCACCTAACAATTGCGGCAAACCGCTCTTTCTAGTGCTTTGCCGCAATTGTTTAAAGCACTTAAATCTCGAAAAAATGCCGTTTATTTCGATTTTTCCTGTAATGTCGTATATTTGCAGATAAGTCCAGCTTCCCTTGGACCATGTCCATAACAAATCTCAGCTGTTACACTATGCAACGAAAAGAAACATTAGTATTTCTTAGACCAGTGTCCCTGAGTGCCACCGTAGGACTTTCCACTAGATCTTCGAAAACTTCCGACGTCTCTGTCGCCCCAAACGCGGAAGATCCTCTTGGAAAACACGGCTCTAATGAAGGTAATTTTTTTTGAAATCTTAAACATCATATATGTTTTGCATTTTTATACCAAGGGTGTAGGACATAAACGAAACTTCACGTTTGTGAAATTGCCAACGTTTTGACTTTCATTGAGGTCTTCTTCAGGGCTCTTTCAATAGCCTCTCTTTCAATAATGGTAAACTTTGCTTATTGAAAGAGCCCTGAGGAAGACCATTGGCAATTTCACAAATGTAAAGTGTTGTTTATGTCCTAGATCTATGCACCTCTTTGAATAGATATATTTTGTGAAGTTTTAGGTAAAAAAGATGTTCCTGTATATCAGAAGCGAAAAGGTTCGAAAAATACGAATCAGAGTGCCGCCAGCAGCTCTAATGCCCAATACGGTAAAAGCAACTCGAGTAGCACTCCGAATAGCCCGGGAAGTCAGGGAAAGAAAGTTCAGAAGAAACCGGATCAATCAAGAGCTAGCCCTGTCCAAGCGACAGCGCAGAAAGTTGATATTGGCTATTTGGGTAAGTTTAAAAAGAATTGAAGAAACAACTTAACATTTTTTTTTGTAGGAATATGCGTCCACATAGATACTACTCCAATTGAGATGTCTACTTCGGAAGTTCAAGTTTATTTATTTGCGAGCATTTTGTACGGCTTTATGGAAGTGGTGTCTAGTTTGTTTCCTAGTTTAGGCGATAAGGGAATTACTACTACCCACCCAGAAATTATTCCACCTCTCCTTACAAAAGGTCTATTAGTGGTCAAACGGCAGAACTTCGTCTGAAACAAACATTTTTACAGGCAGTTCGACTTTGTCTCCCACTCAAATCAAAGAAGGGACTGTGGACTCTCTCAGTGATAAATCGCCTCCTCCCAGTGCAATAGTACATCCGGAAATTTTGACAGAAACCGACTCCGTTAAGTTAACTGCTTGGGTCCAATGGACTATCACTAGATTTACTTTTGAACTGTTATCTGCTGATCGAAAAGAGGCAGATGATTTTCATCAACTCAAACTAGTACTCGATGCCGAAGACATAGTCAGTTCTTTGGATTTTCAAAGTGTCTACATGAAAATTAAAAGCAAAATCGGAACCGCTTCGATAATGCATTACGAGAGGTTCTCGTCTGCCGACAAGTGGAATCCGGGCGCTTTTTCCGGGATCGTAATGCGTTTGCGGGATGATTTGCCTTCGAGTGTAAGACAGGAGGAGAGCAGTTTAATTAGCTTGACGGTGACAAGGGCCAGTTGTCAACATACGCACACTTTATGGGGCGCTGTACAGAAGAAAAACAAGGGTATGTTATATGCTTTAGAAGTTGCGGTTTCTTTAAAGCTCGTTCACACGGTGACATCAGCGTCGTGACAGTGCTTGAACGGCACAGGTGTTCATACGGTAACATCAGTGTTTCGCGATATTTAATGCGGCTTGTGCGTCTTTTCACAAATTTCTGGATGTAATGGCGAAGGCGCATTTTCTCCTTTCATAGTCTAGTATGAAGTATGGCAACACAATACACACTGTATAATTAAAACTTCATACATTCTACGCTATAATCCTTTAATCTTTTGTACCTATGCTTTGTTACGCCTTGCCTCATCCTCACGGAATATTCGATCGTGTCTACCTAATAGCTGAATAATTAAGTTAAAAATCATGAAGTATCATACAATAATACAACTTAGAATGTATGTATTTCTTTATTGTATAATTGTTTATTCTGATGATAAAGAATAAACTTATTCCTTTTATATAAAGATAATTCCCGTTTCATCATGTGCAAAGAGGATGAAATTGATACCACGATGTATCATATCTTGTTTCTTTTTATACCTTGCTGTGTCCGATGTGCAAATGACGAAAGCAAACGAGAAATTTGATGTTAGTGCCGCGGTCATCGGTGTCACGATATCAAAACATTTTGATACGCGACATTGGTGTCACGACACCACGGCGTCATGACACTCAAAAGTTCAGACGATGACACTGTTGCGACATTTAGCCGACAGTAGTCTCACGTTTTAGTGTCACCGTGTGAACGAGCTTTAAAGCGTGACACTACTGTCGCGGCAGTTAGATGTCGCAACAGTGTCATCGTCTGAACTCTTGACATAATATGTTTTTAGACCTCTGTTTATGTCCAAAGAATAAGTTTTTTCTTATCATCAGAATAAAAAATTAAAAATAAAGAAATACATACATTTTAAGTGGTAGTATACATTCATAGTGGTTTATTGACGTGATCGTCGCCGAGTATAGGTGAGTCTGGCATCAGTCTTGTGGATTTATATTTGCCCCGCGTCCATATTGCTTTATGTGTTTTTTTTTTAAATTATTCTAAATCACTGAATGGTGTTTTTTTACGGTTTTTTTTTTGAGTTTTTGCTTACAAAGTTGTTGGCTTTTGTATAAATATTTTTAACTTGCTTAAAAGGGAAAAATAATAAATTGTAATATAGAGCGGAGGTTCTATAGACTTATATTAGGGTAACCCACATCTTTTTCAAAGCAAAACATTTTTAAATATTTTTTAAACCGTTTTTGATTTTATATTTTTGTTGGCCACTCTTCAATTGTTTATTGTATTTTTTGTATTTGCTTCTAGCCCCGAAGAAGACGTAAATTAAACGTCGAAACGTTAGCCTTTATTCAAACGACAAAAGAGTTTTATTTGTCCTAAACCTGCAAAACCATTACATCTGTTAATTGAGGGGACGCGATACATTATCATCATTCTAAGTGGTGATAATTCTTGATTTTTAATTTAATTATCCAATCTCGGTATTATGTGAGACACTATCGAATATTCCGTGAGGATGAGGCAAGGCATAATAAAGCATAGGTACAAAATATTAAAGGATTAGAATGTAGGCAATTTTAATTATACAGGGTGTGTTGTGTGTTGGCATACTACGTACATGACTATGAAAGGAGAGATAATGCGCCTTCGCCTTTATATCCAGAAATTTGTGAAGACGCACACGCGCGTGTTACATGTCGCGACACTGATGTTACCGTGTGAACACCTAGTGCTATGACATCAGATGTCGCGACACTGATGTTACCGTGTGAACGAGATTTTAATATTAATCTTTTTAAAGCCAGCAAAGCAGAGGCGAACGCGCAGTCGCTAAGAGCGCGGTTTATCACGGAAATTGTTGTCAGTATACAACCGTTGGATTTTGTTGTTTCGTTAGATACATTGAGAAGCTTTTATTTAGTACTGGTAAGAGAATTTTTATGTTTTTAAGAATAAGTATCTCATTCGCTATTTAATTCACAAAATGTTTTGGGAATGAAATGACTAATTATAAGGGTTTGATGACACAGTATTAGACGTCGGCGATTTTTACCATAAACAAATTATACAGTATGAGGCATTAATTTTTATGAAAATGTTACTCGAGGGTATATCAAACTGCAAATTTGCTTTTTTTTTTAGATTCCACTAGTGGTGATGCCTAACAGTATCCCAGAACCTCTCACTGCAACTTCGGCAAATAGCATACTCTGCACCCTGAATAATCAAACTTTACCTCTAATTTATTTAGACTGTCAGGAAATTAGGGTTATACTACCATCCAGAGAACTATTAGGTGAGTACCAAATGGGTGTAAATTTTAATTTTATTTAATTTTTCCTTCGGATCTAACATGTCCGTAGGGATAGTTGCGACTAAGTAATAATCGTTATAGTTTACTTATTCGAAGCACATTTTTCAGACAATGGTTTGCTTCACGACACAGTAATATTTCAAGTACAAAAAGTATGTTTAAATCCCCAAGCTGTCAATCCCATATGTAGATCTCCAATTCGTCCTGATATCTACGATCAGGCCGCTCATGCCCGGATACTAAACATTCCAGGTAAATAAATAGCTGCCTTTACGTAGAGCTGTAAAAAACTGACGGAATATTTGTAGGAAGTGAAGTCGAAGATCGACAATATCAATTAGACGTCGTCGGTGTATCGATTTGTACCGGTACTTGGCAAGACATAAATACTATTTTGACCCCCACAACCGATCTCTTGTCGAATTTAAGGGGAATGAGCGAGAATCCTGCTTTGGAGTGGAACATTTTAGAGCAGGGGCAACCAAATACCATCCCCACTTTGAATCTAAGATGTGTTCTTGAAAAGTAAGGCCGGTTACCCTGTTGCAATTTAGTTATTGATAGGAAATATCTACAGATACGACCTGACCGTGGTGGCCGCTCCACTGATGATTTACAAGGACAACACTGTCATCTGCGGCCATTCTATGGAAATTAACTTGGTTTCTGACATTTTCATTAATTTGTCTCTACATCAGTTAAAGCTCTTTTCTGCTGTTCTTACGGAGGGTGTCACCTTGGTTACGCCCTTCATAGTGGAGGTAATCAGTTTGATTTGTTACTCTCGCGCAGTTTGATTAAATTTCTTACAGGACGGAGTCTTCACTAAGCCAGTCGTAAAATTTCCTTATATGTGGATGGGGTCCTCAGGAGGGGAACAAGTCGAGAAAGAAGCTGGTACGGTCAAAGGTACTAGAGATTCGGGAATCGATACGTCTGATGTAAGAAGTTTCCAGTCGTCAAGAGTTCAGGCGAGTACAGAATTAATGGTAATCCCAATAATTTGTTTTTATTACTGGCAATATTTGAGAAAGCCGCATTGCTACTAGTTTGTGTCATCGATTGAAAGTGCAGCGTCCAGTGACCTATAGAAACGAAAAACCTGGTTTAATTTTTGTTAATGCGCACATCTTTATACGCAAGGGCACACTCAGCAAACAAACGGCGTTTTCGGTTGGTTGGGGAACTGAGACTGTTCCCGTCCTTTGTTTCCCCAATAAGAGTTCAGGCTCCAGAGTTTGGCAGTCGGAGCGTGAGCATCTTTTGCTTTTCGACCTGCACTTTCTAATGTTACGCTCAAACGGGGTGTTATCATCGTCTAGTTGGCTATGATTTTTTGATAGAAAAAATTAATTAAAAAGGCACGTCGTAACTTGACTCGCCATCTACCATTTGTCACTGTCACTTTTTGACATTTATCATTTGCTTATTAGCTGTCATTTCGGATGGCGGTACTAGTCAAGTCTGATAGTATTCCCATCCTTATTGAGAAAACGAAGGATGAGAATACTTTCGGAGCGCTCTGCACCTGTCAGTGTCGTCTCCAGACATTTGACTTTACAAAAGTGGCAACTAAAAGGAATCATTGTACGAAGTAATTCACGACATGCTTCAAAAAAACAGTTGAATTTCCTAGGCGGCTAGATACGGATTCAATTGAGCACGGGGTATTATATTCAATTGTTAATTATATGGAGAAACCTCCACACGAGAGGGCGAGCGCTTATTTTGAATCGCCAATTTGCAGTTTTATCTACGATTTTTTTTTATAGGGACTTAGCTCGTTAACGAGGCACATTGACAGCAGTAAACAGGTTTCATTTCCCCGACCCCCAATTACTGTTCCATATGCTTTTTCGTCCGTGCCGGTGGACGTAATAGTGACCGCTGGCAGAATTGGATTCGTTTTATACAGCGTAGACGACGAGCGCCCTACCAATTTAAAGCATAAAAACAGAAGAAAGAGGGCTTCTAGAAAGGTAAACATTTGGTTGATTAACCCGTTAGTGCTTAATACACCTTTGCTCAATACAACAGGCCGACGATGATCAAGGATACGAGGCTTCCGAAGAAAGTACAGACGACCGAACCGATTCGTATAGAAAATACGTTCCGTTGTTGTACGTTTGTTTTACGCAGCCCAATTTTTTTTTTGCTAAGCAACAGATTGGCAAAAAAATGCAGGTTATAGATCTCATTTGTATCAGAAAGAACTTCAATCTAGTCCACGTCTTTTAGGTGTCGTGTTTTGACTTGCACTTGAAGATAAGCGGGCCAGAGTATCCTTCAGTAAACAGATTGCCGTGCGAGGAGGATTTTCCCGTTAAGTTGTTGGAAACCAAAGCTGGTACGCTGAATCCAAGTAATGGAATTCCGCCTGCTTTTTTCACTCTACGGTTTACTAAAGGCAAGCGTTTATTTAAATATTTCTCTACCCTCCAAGATCTACATTAATATTTGCAGGTGTGAGCAAGAGTTCCAAAATCGAACTCGACATCGCTAAACCTACGAAGATTCTGTGCCAATGTTCCAAATGGAGCTATTTATTGACTGTCAGAGATAAAATAGTGGACAGCTTCAGTAGCGGCGGTGGATCGGAAAGTTTTATGGCTTTACTAAAGGCAGCCAACGCCACAAGCGGTAAAGAGGACAAACTGGGCCCTCGAGGGACCAAGTTTGCCGACACATTTAACCAGTTTGAGAGCATCAGAGATGTTTTGGGTAAAGTCTTAGTTTTGTATATTCTTGAAATATATTGTTGCAAACTCGGGGTTAAAATAACTGCAGTGTAGCTGACTTTAATTAAAATATTATTTATTTTCACGACAAACATCCGTCTACTTATAGTCCATTATTTATTACTAAAACTATACTATAGATTTCTATTATCGCTTCGTTCTATTAGATTACTTAGAATCATTTCAGAATTAGAGTAAATCGATCGGCAGCGGTTTCCTATTTTTATGCCTAAAGCTTATGAACTAGAAAATTAACTAGCATCCATGAAACAATCAAAGAATACCGCTAAACGTTTAAATACCACTAAAAGTTAAGTAAACAAGGTAGTAAATCACGCTCGGCGGCGAATCGCGACAGTAAGGGGACACCTGTCTCTAGCGCTCTGGGCACCGACAGGGAGGATCCGACCCTTACAACGACTGTCCAATTTGTGAGGTAATTGTCAATAAGTCGGCGAATGTTTGCCGACATACCTAAGTCACTCCGCTTGTAGATCAGGCTCTCGTGCCAGACCCTATCGAACGCACGCTCTACATCTAGCAGGTCTAATCCAAAGGTCTGCCTGGAATCTCTGCTTTTTGCAACGGTCTCAACGGTATTCAGGACCTGCAATTCTGCCGAATGCAGCCCCTGAAACCCGTTTTGTTCGACGGGCACGACATTTAGGCGTGTACACTCGTCTTGGAGTCTCCTCAGGACAATACGTTCCACGACCTTCCCTGCCCCGCACAGTAATGTGATGGGCCGGTAGTTCTGTGGAAATTTGCTATCGTTTCCCCGCTTTTCAGCATTATCACCACTCCCTGTTTCTATCTTGATGAAAAGTGTCGTAGCGCCAGCGTTGCGTTCGCCACAGCGCAGAGACAGGTTGCACCCTTCCTGGTCAGGTTTTTCAGCACCTTACGTGCCGGGGCCTTACGTTCCACAACGGTCCTCAGTATGACGGGGTCCTCGCCCCTAAGAGGAGCTCAACCTCGCACTTCCTGGCGCATAGGCCGTTGACGTTCCAGGACATAATGGTGAGGGACTCGGGGTGTCTAGCATCCATCACTGGAGCGGAGTGCCTCGAGTATTCATCCCAAGCAGTTTTTCAGCTTGGCTTCGATGGCCTTGATGAGGCCATCGTCCGTCTGACTGGGGCTTTTGCCCTTCGAGCTCTTTCAGAAATTTCAAATTTTTTTAAATGTCCAAAGTGGGGCGGGGGAGTATTACGACTTTTTTCAATTCTCAACTTTGACCGCCTGTAACTTGAGAACGCCTCGACCGATTGGAGTAAATCCAACTGATTTTTCCTCTTCTTGATGTCCTCTTTTACCTCCCATAAACAGAATGTGTCAACCATAATACATGGACTTGGTCGACTTGTGAATGATGCTTCTAGTATATTACAGTTGGCTCGATTTAAATATCAAAAATAGTTTTTATTTGCAGGGAGTACTAACTCTGTCGCCGTAAAATTCGACCAACTTATCTTTGCCATATTATCCGAGAGCGGTCACGAGCTTCACGTCGGGATGCGAGAACTGAAAAGTCAACTTTTTCTAACCAGCCGCCCTGAAAAAATTTGTCTAATGACCACTTTCGATTGCCTCACTTTAACCGTTATCTACGACAATTTCCGGAAGCTTTTGCTAAATCCTTGGACGATCACTTTCGACGTCTGCGTGTTTTGGGAGTCTTGGCAGGACGCCGATAGCGATCCTCAGGTAAATTTTGATTTTATTAAATTCTTCCTCCCTCTTCTTTCATTTCACCAATTGTCAACTTTTCTTTATGTACTTTTTTGATTAATTGATTTAATTTTAGATTCAACTAACAGCGGAGAGTGACTGTATTCTAATCGACGTTAGTGCTGAGCAAATTAGATGCGTGGAAATGGTGGTTAACGATTTACAAGAGTTTCTTGCGCTTATGCCCAGAAGCGAATCAAAGCTACCGAAAAATATAGAACCAAAACCAATTGAAAAAGATCAGCACTACAAGGACGATCTTAGAGCCGGTGCCTTTCAATTTGTAGATTCAACCACGGACAATACTGATGAATTGCCGTTGCCTTACCAAGTGATGTTTTGGACTAAAAATATTTCGGCTATGGCGTGGAAATACCCGCAACCTCGCGCCCTTACCAAAGTTCGGATTTTTCCCGTACCGTACAAAATGGCCTTAAACGCTCAGGACCACATATCGGTATTGTGTCATTTGGAATATTGGTCAGAGTGTAGAAATTGTTACCTGCCGTACACGCAGTTCTGCTTGTCCGAAAGCGAGATTTGCCACCTTAGTTTGCCTGAAGGGTGTCCGAAGAGAACGGTGGCTAGCACGTGGAGGGTACGTACGCAAAACCAAATCATTGAAACGCGAGCCAAAAATTAAGTTTTAGGTTGTTATAACGACTATTGATGGGATTACTGAAGAACCACTGTTGAACCACGGGGGCATTTCCCCAAGGGCATTGGCCGCTTGTATGCGTATAGACTCCTACTTCAACAAATCGCTTATACCGAACTTTACCACTGCGATATACGTCACTAGGCTAGAATTAGCGTTGCACAATTACTTGCCCAAGGACGTCGAATTAAAGTTGCCCGAGTGTTTAAAGAAATATTGTTTGGATCTTAGCTTTCCCGACAGTCAGAAGGTTATGACGTTGTCGTTGGATAACCTAAGCGGATACTTTTCTACTTGGGATTTTAAAGTTTGGACGTTGGAATTCGGTACTTCGATTCAGGCGACTGTGTTGGATTATGCCTATTTAACTGAGCAAACTTTTATCGGTAAGTATCGAGACAGTCTTAGGGGTCGTTCATATTATACAGGGCGACCGTCCTTCGAGTATAGCCTTGACAATCTCGGTAACACCTTTTTCCTATTTTTCGTATCTCTACCAGCTTTACTACGAGACAGACTTTGTGATGAACAAATGTACTCATTAAAGTAGGTAATCTAGACGTGTATAAAGGGTTGCCTAAATTGAGGCGCCGTAGTAGTTAACATTAGCTGGGTTTACACCGCACTAAGCTTTGCATTCCATCAAAAAATCAGCAAGATCTAACCTAAAACTGAATAAAATTATTAATTGTAGCTTACTACCGACTGCAGAATTGCAAGGAGATTTAGAATTCATAATAAAAAGTCCAGGACCGCCTTTAAAAAAATTAAGTTGATGATGGTGAAATGAAAATACCGTGTTGAAGAGAGCAAGAAGTTTCTATGAAGAAGTGTCAATTATTTTTATTATTAAGACTAGAAATAATTATAAGTTTTTTTTTTTCACAATTTCGATATTTTGCGAATATTTCCGAAAGGAATCGAAATTTGAAAACGTTTGTGCTATATAAATGTTATTTATATATACTTCAAATTCCGCAATTAATTTAACCTTCTTCCTACCTCTTTAAATAACCGAAATTCTCATGGTTAAACTAGAAAAAACGTCCACCCTGTATAGGCCACACACAAATGTACTAGAATATTCTGGTATATTTTTTTATTTATTTCCAGACTTATTTTGCACCTAATTATCCCCTTTTAATTAAGTACGATGCGTTTTTAGAGCCGTTTACATCCAAACTAGAACTGTGCTTTTCAAACGGTCTTCAATGCAATTTTATCGCTAAACGAATCCAAGTGAGGTTTGGACCAAGTGTGGCCCATACATTAGCAATCACTTCACAAATTTGGTCCCAAAACTACATTTCTAAGAGTAAAGATCTGGATTTCATTATTACAACCAGATATGTCATTTGCAACGACACTAATGTTAACTTGAGATTTGGGCAAAGCGGCACCGGGGAGTCAATACTTTTAGGATCTAGAATGTTCTGCTTATACTCCTGGAGATCTCAGAAAAAGAAACAGTATCTTAGGTAAATAATACTCACGAAAAAACTGAATGTTTTATTAATATGGTTGTAGAATATCTTTGGAAGACGCTGAATGGTCGTGGTCTAAACCGTTGTTAGTGTTCAAAGAAGGAACGCAAATGATGCACTTTAATTCAAATTCAGATAAGAACTTTACCATGTTTGTGACCGTAAAAGACGTTTCAAAAACACAAAAGCAAATCACCTTTTTTGGTCAATTAATTGTCTGCAACATGCTAGCGGAGCATTTCGAAATGAAAATTGTTGAGGCAGTGTCCGACAATAAGGAGCAGGAGTTCAGGAACGCGCAAAGCCATCTTATCGGAGGACGAAGTGCTGCTCCCAGCGTTTTCATCGATAACAGGAAAACCTACTTTCTGAGGCTGCGATTTTTCGGCTTAGAATCGGCCTGGACTGGGGACATACCTCTGAGAGAGCACGCGACAGGTTTGTTTATATTACACCTTCGAAAGACAAATTTAAAAATGCCGATTTCTTAGCAGGTTCTCAACCGTGGCTCGTAAAAGTCCCCTTGCAAGAACGCGGCCAGTTTCTTTCAATTTGGTGCAGAATCTTTATTCAGGACTTTGTAAAGTCCCGCCGGGTGTTAACGATGTTGTGGCCGTTATTTATGATCAAGTCGAATCTTCCTATGAGTGCAAAGGTTTGTCATGAAGCTCCGTTATGTGACGAATTCTATGATTTTATTTCCGATAAGGTTCATATTGAAACACCGACGCTGGGTGTCCACTTAGACTCGCTGATAAGTGGCAAAGGGGAGATGCAACAGTTGTACTGCCCGGGTACTATCGACCACTCGCATCAAATTACTTTTCAGTTAGAAGAAGGTATGAATTAGTTTAGAAGTTGTATAATGCATAAATGTTTTCGTTTATTTCAATTTATGGAATACCGAATGACTTATTTTCCAGTTATTTTGGTTATGTCTTTGGTATGAAGTGCAATGACGTCAAAGAAATATATCAACAACCTTTACACATGCAGTGACTTTAAGCAACAAACCTTTACATTCGCCGTTATGTCGATATAACGTTTTTTTAAGCCGTTTGATAACTCAGTCAAATCGTTTCGATTCTTGAAGGAAAATTTTAGGAAACCCGAACGTGAACAATCCCTACGTTCCGTTGAACTACACATTAGTCGACCATCGTGAGTTTTTCAAGAAATCCACCAACGAAGAGATAGAGGCGATACTAGAGTCGCTAAACCACAGTTTCGAATCCAATTGGCCGTATTTCGAGGAAGAATTTCCAAACTTAGAGTGGATAACCGACGATAGTCAACCCTTAACGCACGTTCAAGTGAGGTGTGTAAATTATTGCATTTCCCACTTTGAACATGTTTTAGTGTTTTTCTTACGATATATAGATATCAAAATGCTTGTCAGCATTCTTGCGCACTGCTAGTAGAGGTTTTACCGTGGTGTTTGATGGTCAATACGCTGGGAACCCCCGTTTCTTTAATGTTGAACGGCATCGAGTTGTGTAGAGTGCAGCACCATGGCATTATCGCTCCGCCTAGGTAAATTGCGTAATATGAGAATGTTTTTGAGTCTTGCCGAATTGTTTTTTTAGGTTAGAGGAAAGTTTTCACTTGGGAATTTGCGCAGGCAATAATTGGTTCTTTTCGGGACCTCTACAACTAGCGAAAAGCGATTGGAGCCAAAGCTTTTATATGCCCAAAATCACAGGTTTTTTCTTTAAAATCAAACATCCATCCTTAAAAAATTTCCTCTGTTCCCTTTTTTTTTCTAGGCAGCATTCCATTGGATGGTATCATTAAAACGTGCATAAAATGCGACTTCCACCTTTGTATGATATCAATTATCAGCTCCGTTTCGAATGAAATACGACTCCTACGTTTGACTTCTACTCACGTGATTTCTAACCACTTGCCAATGCAGGTGCACGTGGCTTGTTTCGCTGTACCCAGCGGGAAGGAGCAGTTTAACATTCCTAATGATATAGACCAACATTGTTTTACTATAGCTCCACATTCACCGAGAAGGTAAGCGTATATTATATATCCGTTGATTGACTTTATTTTATAAGATGTTCAAGTTTAATGTATACCACTTGTGTCCGATATTGATGGTTGTACTAATGGAATTTGGGAGACTATTAGAAAGACGAAGAAGGTTGAATGGGGAAAGATTTAGAGAATCTCTCTTGAGGGCGCAATGGTGAAACGAACTTTACATTCGCCAAAATGTCGTGAAATTTTTTCACGACAATTTCAATCTTATTTTATGTCCTTATTTTTTAAACGCCAACTGACGCCCGTCAAAAATGAGCACAGAGGTGATTGCAACCTCGGTAACAATCAAAAATACTAAGAAAGTTGAATGATCTAGAGAATCTTTCTTAAAGCCACACGGACGTAATTGTGAGGCAAAATTTACGTTCGCCAAAATATCGTAAAAATCCGCCTGCATGACACTACCAATAATATTTTTATATTTGTTTATTTTTCCTAAAGCCCTCAGCCCTCAGGGCGACGTCACATACGGAGCGGAATTTGGTTAAAAGCGGAACGGAGCGTAATTTGACAGTTGAATTTAAACCAATCAGATAAAAGCTAAAATAGGAATTGACATGTGTAATGACGTTATTGACATCTGTAATGACGTTATTGACATTTCTGCTCCGTTCCGTTCGGCATTATGTGACGGCGGCCTGAGGGCCACGTCATATACAGCAGAATTTGGTTAAAAGCGGAATGGAGCATAATTTGACAGTTGAATTTAAACCAATCAGATAAAAGCTAAAATAGGAATCGACATGTGTAATGACGTTATTGACATTTATGCTCCGTTCTGTTCCGCTGTATCTAACGGCGGCCTCAGTGTGTCAACCCGCGTTTTTTCGAATTCACTCGAATTTGGCAGCGCCCTCGCTTGGTTCACTGTAAAAGTACCGAGCGGAAGTATTGCTGGTTGCCGGCTACTTGGCGGGGTGTTACAAATTGTCCTTTTTTACCAGTGACTTTGTACTACTATACCCAGGCATGGCGACACCACTTGTTGTAAATATATAGCATCGACGTATTTATATAAGCCTGTCTCTTTCGTCGTAACAAAACTCCCAATATTTTGTCATTGTCGTGGAAAAGAAAAGTTAGAAAATCATCAGGAAACGTCATGCATACGTCGGTGCTTGGATTGCTGTTTTGACAATAAAGGGTGCCACAAGAGAGATAAGCTTAACACAGATACCGTAATGTAGAAAGAGATGATCAGAAAAAGGAATGTTGGAGATCTTGGAAACAGCATGTATTTCGGCGACGTATAGCCATACTTGGGTCTAGTAGTACAAAATCACTGGTGTCAACACTCCCGCCTTTCTTCGAATTCTCTCGAATTTCGCAGCGCCCGGAACGGAGCAGAAATGTCAATAACGTCATTATGCATGTCAATTACTATTTTAGCTTTTATCTCATTGGTTTAAAATCAACTGTCAAATTACGCTCCGTTCCGCTTTTAACCAAATTCCGCTGTATGGGACGTCGCCCTTACTCTAAGGGCGAGTTCGCAATTGCCCGCTTTGCAACGGGCAAAAATGCGGAAATGTCAAAGTTGCCGCATTAGTTCTGGGTGCAATAGCGACGAATTACCACCAAATATTCAATTTTTGTTCCGCCGTTTTGCTTGTTGCGCTCATGCGAACGCCCACTAAAAGTGCCGAGCGGTTAAGTATTGCTGGTTGCCGGCTACTCGGCGGGGTGTAACAAATTGTCCTTTTCTTACACATATTTTAAGCTCGAACAATTTATTATGGCGATACCAATCAAATCTTATTTTATTGGTTATGAGAAATATACACCTCAAATTTGAACAAAAATTGCTTAACTTTCTTTAACTTTTCACGCCTTTCATATCTTTAATAATAAACGAGCTTTTTAACATAAGGGTCCCCTGTGATCTAACCGCACTCTCTAAAACTTGCTTTTAATATTTTGAACATTTATAGCAATTCAGGGGTACCCATAATTCAATGGAACACTCTCAAACAAGACTCGGAATCGTCGTCGAATGGGGAGTACGTTCTTTATGCTGCCTTTTCGGTTGATTCGGCTTGTGGTTGGTCATGTCCTTTGCGGGTGGACAAACCCTTATTAAGGAAAGCATTTTGTTTGCAAGCTGAGGGTTTGTGCGTAAGTGGAGATTCTTCACTTTGCTTATACATTTTTTTTCCAATAAGAGCTTATTCTTTATTTAGCTCCCGGTTGTGGTGACTGCACAAGAAATCAAAGGACAAGTATTCCTGGCCTTGCACAACGATGCAAGACCGCAACTATTCATCGAAAACACAACTAATGTGCCCCTCTGTTGCGGTCAAGCCCTGCCAGATGATAGCGGGGTCGTTTCGGAATGTGATAATTTTAGGTATTACAGCCATAAATAGGTTGTCCTCAATGTATGAATACTGTTTATTGTTTTCAGGTGGAACTGTAAAATACCTTCATTTTCGTGTACATATTACAATATGCCTGTTATATCAGAAAAGTTTCCTGAGCTACCTCAAACGTATTTTCCTGAGAAGTTAGCTTTAGCTTTAGCTTCCAGTAAGTATAACCCAAATTGATTTATCGATCTTAGACATTTTTTTTTAGGCGAAAAACATAGTTTACAATGGTCAGCAGGTGTCAGCATAGTAAATAACAATGACCTCTTTATTCGAGTGCCTCATTACGGTGACGTCAAATTGACGATCGTCAACAGTGCCTGCGCCACATTTTTAACCATTCATAGTGTTAGCCAGGTATGTCGGTGATACGACATCACCCTTAAACTGATCGCAACATAACTGATGCTCACTTTTTGATATTTGAATTTACCACTTTAAAGCAGATTGATTTTTTTTTAGGTCGAAATTAGTGCCAGAGATATTCGGGTGCGTTTGTCGATGAGAGAGCAAGAAAGCTTTATTCAGGTACCATTTTCATCAAAGTGTGTGTTGACGGATGTTCACATCCAATTTTTAGCAAACAAATCTAGGCTTTCAAGACAATACTAGCCATCCAGCATCCCCGACGTCTGTCTATCCATTTCGGTCATCGCCAGAGCAAATTCACAGTCCTTCTAGTGAAGAGTCTAGCAGATTCGTCACGAAAACTGCTGCCATGAAGAATTTAATATCGAACACGCTGCCCTTGAAATCAAACTGGGACAGCTTAAAGGTAAACGGAGTTTTGAAGTTGTTACACAGCAGTCAGTTATAGCAAAGAGTTTGGTTTAGATAAGGGCCTTTTTCGAAAACGTGGCTTTGGTTCTCATTTCCGACGTAGAAGAAGATTGTGAGGAGCGCAAGGAACTGCTCAGTTTAGTGTGCGATGATTTCATCGCCACTGCGCAACAAACCGAGGTATGACAGGACATAATGTGTTATTCCTACATATAAAGATTTTCAGCGTATGGTGTACGGCAATAAAAAGTGAATGGTTTTTATAGAAGTGTCATTTTTTGCAGCATCTTACGGTCCGCGTGTCGTTCTCCGATTTTCAAATAGATAATCAGCTGTACGGGAAGGAATCGTTCGATTTTCCCGTCGTATTGATCGGCCAGGAAAAGAAACCGCGAAAACGTCAGAACATCTTGAGCATACCTGTCGAGGTTCTTATGGAAAACTCGGACCAAGACGCTTTGGTTCTCGTCGATGTTGTTTTGGAAAGTTTGTGGAACAGAGCGAGCGGCAAAAGCTATACAGGTGAGCCGGTTCTTGATTCAGCTTTGAATCGTTATTTTTATTTTGCTTAATATACAGGGTGTCAAAAAACATGATGCTTTATTGTGAATATTTTTTTTGTAAAATCGTAATAAAACTCTCTTAAAGAGACTGATAGAACTCCTGGGTCGAAAACAATTAAACTTTAGGTCAGCAGTCTCATAATATTTTATATTTAGTTCTGCAAGGTTACGTGTTTCGCCTAAAAAAACGTCATCAGGTCACAATCAACACACATACTTGTGTTGATTGATGACGTCCTTTTAGGCGAAACATGTAGCCCTGAAGAACTAAAAATAAAGTACTGAAGTGAAACCCAGCCAATTTTTTGCCGAAGTTGTCGCTTCCGACAGACAGATGGCTGAGATTTGTACCTATACCGTCTGGGGACGACGTTCAGCAGAGCATCAAACTCATTTCTCTATCAGGCAGAGGAATCATAGACCAATTTCGCTCTTATTAGAGCTCATCTGTATGATATACCTCAAACCTGACAGAAATACGAGTTCGAATGATACTTGGTCTCTTCTCTTGCTCAAGGCACTGCGTACATATGCAAGTGGCGCCATCGGACGACGGCAAGTGCTTCCACTGGGGCATGCGAGATAATCGTGAAGTGAAACCAAACTAATTTTCTGCCGAAGTTGTCGCTTCCCACAGGTAGATGGCCGAGATTCGTACCTATACTCGTATTTAATAAGAGCGAAACCGGTCTATGGTTCCTCTGCCTGATAGAGAAATGAGTTTTATACTTGGCTGAACGTCATCCCCAGACGGTATAGGTACCAATCTCGGTCATCTGTCTGTGGGAAGCGGCCACTTCAGCAGAAAACTGGTTCAGTATTATCTCGCATGCCCTAGTGGAAGCAACTACCGTCGTCCGATGGCGCCACTTGCATACATACACAGTGCCTTGAACAACAGACGAGACTAAGTATCATTCGAACTTGTATTTCTGTCAAGTTTGAGGTATACCATATTGATGAGCTCCAATAAGAGCGAAACCGATGTATGGTTCCTGTGCCTGATAGAGAAATGAGTTTGATACTCTGCTGAACGTCGTCCCCAGACGGTATATCGGCCATCTGTCTGTGGAAAGCGACAACTTCGGCAGAAAATTGGCTTGGTTTCACTTTACTATTATCTCGCATGCCCTAGTGAAAGCAACAGCCGTCGTCCGATGGCGCCACTTTTAAAATAAAATAATATACTGCTGAGTTCTATTGTTTTCGACCTTAGATATTTTTTGTGTATAAACTTTTGTCTTTTCAGGTGTCAAAACTGTTAAAACCACGATAAATCCTGTATCAATCTTTATAGAGGACGTCTATATAACCAAACTTATGAGTTACATGAAGGATTTGAATATTGTTGAACTGGTGATTTGGCCTACGCAAAGGGATTTGAGTCTTATGGGTAAGCCAATTAGTATTTTGCATGGCATTGGGCTGATACAAGAAAAGCACAGTTTTTTCCTAATTTATTCTTAAATCTTTAATCAAATGCAAGGCAACGCTTTTTTGTGTGTTTTGGTCCGAATATTTGAAATGTTTTTGATATCTGAGAGAGATTTTCAGATTTTGACCAGTTATGCGGGGTAACCGTTTATCAAGTTTTATTATGGGATTTCGGTTATTTGAAGAGATACGAAGAAGATTAAAGTAGAGCAAAACTGCGCAATTAAAAGTCTTAAAAAAAAGTTTTTTTTACGATTTAACGATGAAAAACAATTTTGTCTCAATTTTCGTATGTTCGTATGAGTAATACATACAAAGCAGTTAAAATTAGCTACGTTTACACCGCAGTAAGCCTTGTATTGCATCAACAAATGTTAACAATTACAATACAAAATCAGTAAAATCTAACCTAAAAGTTAATAGAATTGTTAATCTGGATATCACCGAATGCAGAATTGCAAGAAGATGCGAAATCCTTTTTTATTAAGACTAGAAAAAAAAACGTGTTTTCAATTTTTCGTTTTTTTTTTGCGAATATTTCTGAAACTAGTCGGGATTTACGAAATTTGAAAACCTCTTTTTTTTTACACTTCTAATTGCGCAACTTTGCCTTAATTTAACCTTCTTCGCATCTTCTCAAATAACCGACATCCCCATGGTTAAACTCAAAAAACGGTTACTCTGTATACTATGACCGTCAATTTTTTGCCAAGATTGAAAGTACAGCGTCGATTGACCTATGGAAGGCAAAAACGGGTCGAATTTTTGGCTAATTCGCGCATATTTATGCGCAAGGCTATACCGAAGACCCGACAGCGTTTTCGAATGGCGGCCCTGACTATTTCCGTCCTTTGTTTTCTTAACAAGAATATAAAGATGGCAATTACTTCACAAAATTAAGGCGCCAAGTTTGGCAGCCATCTATGCGCATATGCTGCTTTTTGAGATGCTCTTTCTAATGTTTCGTTCATATTATATTCAATTTTTAATTATATAGATTTTGAGTACTAATTTTTTTTTTCTTTATTTAGAATCTAATTCAGCTTCGGTAAAAGTTCCTGAAGTAGTGTCATGGCAGTGTTCAATCCTCGCTCAACCTTTAACGGTTCGCACGATCGTTGTAAATCCTGTTTCTTTGCTGCTATCCGTCCATAGTTCCGTAAAGATGTATATTGCCTTAGATCAAAGCCCGTTGCAATTTGGAAGATTTGAAAGAAGAAGAGTATTCACTACTCCGTATAGGTATATAAAACAAACTGCAATCAAAGGGATCTAAAACGGAGTGTTTTAGGTTGGGTCACGCCCTTACTATGCATTATTTGTCCGGAGCGATATTCGGAGCGGGGTGGGTGGTGAGTTCTTTGGAATTGCTGGGCAGTCCCGGTGGCCTGGCAAGAGCAATGGGTATAGGACTCAGGGATTTTGTTAGCCTGCCGTGCAGAGGACTGGTTCATGGTCCTATGGCGTTCTTGAGAGGTAAGTTTAGTTTAGCTTTATTTTTATTGAAATATGGTTTCCACGCCTAGTTAGGGCGACGTCACATACAGCGGAATTTGGTTAAAAGCGGAACGCAGCGTAATTTATGATATATGATTTTTTGGCTTTGGAATGTGAGTTTTTACGCACAGTGAGTGCGGGATTTGAGTGTTTACACACAATCTTCTTTTGGTGGTTTGAAGCGTTAGCAGGGGTTTGGCGTCTGTATTGAAGTACATCAATCTAACCTCGATTTCGGGTGACAGCTCTAGAGCGCTCTAAGTGTATTCCCATCCTTTGTTTTCCCAATAAAAATGTAAGGATGCGAATGCTCTCAAGGTGGTCTAGAGTGGCCACCTGAAAACGGTGTAAATATAATGATTGAATCCAGGCTAGCGAGTTGGGACCTTCGCCATCCTATTCAGAAAAATTGATTTTTAAAGATTCGTTTTCAACTTTTGTGAATAAAATGGCGAATGTTTTTTTTAAAGCTGTTTTTTTTCCTCAAGTGTGACGAGTATTTGGTTGTAAAAAATTGTCGTCTACGTTGAAGGCTTTGAGTTATTTACAACAAACGACTATTCACAAAGAACTTTGTCCACAAAATTCACAAACAACTTTGGAATATTAATATTTTGCTCGCTATATATTAGCCGCTATTCAAGAATTTTGAGAGAAATAAGCATTAACATTGTCTAGGCATCACAACCGGTTCAGCATCTTTGATGAGACACGTGACGGCGGGCACGTTACAATCGGTCACGAAACTGGCCGCCAGCGTGGCCAGGAACTTGGATCGCCTAACTTTGGATGCAGAGCATTTGAAACGAACCGAAGAGCAGCGCAGGCAAAGGCCCCAGGGTGTTGCACAGGGTTTCATGCAGGTATTGAAGGATATTATTATTTTTTACTTATTAGTTCTAACAATCTAGAAACACTATTAAAGTATTTTTCACACGATTTCTTACAAAAACAAACATGACAATCGGAGATGGTGGCCCCAAAAGCTAAGGCCGGGCTTTTGATGTTAATTGGTATCTGAATTAAAACCAAAAGTATAAAAATAAGTAATACAACAATTGGTACCTAAAAAAAAGGGTTCTTTGATTCCCTATACAGTGCTGTTTAGTTTTTAACAATCGGTCCGCTCGTTAAGAAGATTAGAGCTAATGTAACATTACATTTACGAAAAAATTTTATCAGGTTGCTGAGTAGCAGTTGAGAGATGTCCACGTTGGTCCGCCTTAGGTCTTTTTTTCAGAAAGTTTATTCTTTTTGCATGTCTTTCGGTATGTTTTTAATGACTCACTCTATGTACTAACAAACGTTTTTCTTACAGGGCATGACTAGTTTAGGTATAAGTCTCTTGGGAGCTGTGGGAGGTATCGCCCACCATCCACTACAATCGGTGATGTCCTCGGGAGCTTCCCCGAGGTCATTAGCTGCCGGAGTCGGACTGGGTATAGTGGGAGTATTTACTAAGCCGTTAAGCGGGGCTGCAGAGTTACTATCTTTGACCGGTCAAGGTTAGCGTGCATAAGTAAGCCTTTATTCAATTTTAAATATGTTTTTTTTTTTATTTTTTAGGTTTGCTGCAAGGTGCAGGCTGGAACTCACTACCCGATCCACGCTCTGTACCCCGTACAATACAGATTCAACACTCGCTCAATTCCACCCTAAAATACCCATGGAAGTACTCGGAAATCCTCACCAGTCAAATCTTGTATGCCATCGAAACCACTAGCATCAGCAAAAATTCCATGTTTACTACGGTGGCCCTCATCCTCACAGTGGATAGTGTCGTAACAATTAATCTAGAGACGGAAGAGGTACTAAAAGTACTGCCAATAACTGAAGTGACCTTGAGTCATAGCAATGATTCCACAGTCTTGTGCTTGAAACACACGCCGCCAAAAGTAGTCCACAAGGAAAAAATCGAAGACGAATTGGCCATAAATATGGACCCGGAGATGAGAGCGCGTGTGGCAGATTATGTGAGGAGTACTGTTGGACTGGTAAGTCCGCAAGAAGACGTAGTGTCGGTACATTCCGAAATAAGTGTCAGTCCGTTGGTGAGTCCTGCAATCGATGACGTACAAGATGAGGGCGTGAAGATGAACTTTGTCGTGGCGGCGCAGAAAATCAAGTATTTTTCGTGTTTGTTGAGTTTTGCGCGGCAGCAGCGGGACGCCAGCTATTTTCCAGTTTTATAAAAGTAAGAAATGTCGAAGGTAGGTAAAGTACACATTTTTTGCAGTATTTTATGGGTGATAACTCACATAAGGCTTGTGCAATAACTTATATTTTAAATAATAAATTTAAGGATGTTGATTTTTAAATAGGTATTTTTCTATTTTGGTATATTGTGCAACTAGTGTCGATAATTGCACTTTTCACACGAATGTGACTGTTTGGACACGAGCCGTAGGCGAGTCAGAAGAGTGTGAAGAGTGATTTTCGTACGTGTTGTACACTATACTTTTTCTACGACTACGATTTTTCTTTATAAATGATCATTCATATTACAAAATGTGTGTAAATCAATCAGAAGCGTGTGCAAAGTGGACTTTGCACACGCTTTTTATGAGAGCTGTGTGCACTTTAGGCACGTTGTTTGCAATACGCGATTTTCAATGGTAGTTAGGTAGTGCGCATTTGTTAATTTTCGAGGCAGTCGTATAAAATTAGTATATTGTGCAACTAGTATCGAAAATTGCACTTTTCACATGAGTGTGACGGTTTGGACATGAGCCGTAGGCGAGTGATACAACAACACAAGAGTAGGAAGAGTGATTTTTGTACGTGTTGCACACTATACTTTTTCTACGACTGCGATTATCCTTCATAAATGATCATTCGTATTATAAAATATATGCAAGGCGTGTGCAAAGCAATCAGAAGCGTGTGCAAAGTAGATTTTGCACACTCTGTTGTATGAGAACTTGCTCAATGTGCACTTTGGGCATGTTGTTTGCAATACGCGATTTTCAACACAGCAGTCGTAGAAAAATAAATTTACACGTACTCGTGCGATAAAGTGCAACTTTCAACTCACTTGGAAGTGCTATAAAGTAACGTTTTCTACGACTGCCTCGAAAATGGACAAACCCGCACTACTAACTACTGTTGAAAAATCGCCTATTGCAAGCAGTGTGTGCAAAGTCCACTTTGTATACGCTTCCAATTGTTCTGCATACGCCTTGCGTACATTTTATAATACGAATGAACATTTATGCAGCAAAATCGCAGTCGTAGAAAAAATATAGTGTGCAACACGTACGAAAATCACTCTTCACACTCTTGTGACGTTGTATCACTCGCCTACGGCTTGTGTCCAAACCGTCACACTCGTGTGAAAAGTGCAATTTTCGAGACTAATTGCACAATATACTATTTTACCATACGCTAGTAAGAAAATATTTTTTTTTGTGCATAAGCTGATTTGGGTAATAATTCAAACACAACTGAATCAACATTAATAATATGTATTTGTTTCCCTTAAGAGTTATTGAGAAGTCTTAGATTTATTAATGTAAAAATGAGGTAACGGAAACCACATCTTATGCCATTCATGTACGGGGTGTTCATTATAAAACTTCATCTAGCAGACTATGAAATTTTGACAGAAAAGGATGTTATAATCAAAGTAAATGGACTCTTGTTTCTTCATCCTTTTCTTTTGACATTTTTTCACAGCCAACTAGATGATGTCTTATAATGCACCCTGTATATTTTTCACGCACATATATGGACTTTGGATAGTACGAAAAGATGGATTACCTTGAAACTAACATTAACTTTTGGGTTTAGAACGCGTGTAGTCCGTTGGTTCTGTATTGTGTAGATTTCAAAGTACTAAAATCACTTAACCTCTACGTAATTGTTATGCCAGCTTCACATTCTCGTTGCGATGTCTTGCCAATTGCATTGTTTTTTATTGGGGATATTGATTTGAAAATGTCATCTAGTTGGCTATGAAATGTTAAAAGGATTAAAGAGCAAAAGTTTATTTACTCTGATCTTGTCATCTTTTGACTAAAATTCATAGCCTTCTAGATGACGTTTTCTAATGAACATGAGGTATAAAGAATAATTATTAAATTTTTTTTTGAGAGCCTCATCGACCTTTTCAAAACTTACCCAAGTTACTTACCACAGTAGCGTCAGTAACACCAGGTTGCCATCTTCTAATACTTTTTTTAAACTAGAGGTAAACTAACATTCTAGTGTATTTTCTCTTCCAGCTGACTCTGGGATCTTCGTTTACCTCACGTTAAAAAGAGTGAGAGATTGGTGTTACTTGGTTAAATAACCTGACTCGGGGATTTTTCTTTAACTTACGTTAAAAAGAATATTAGAGGTTGATGTTTCTCGTGTAAGTAACCTGAGTAAGTTTACTTCAGTTAAGTTGGACGACTTGCTCGGGTGAAGTCGGTCATTAACCTGACGCTGGGAATTTCGTTTATCTTACGTTAAAAAAGAGTATTAGAGATTTGTATTACTCGGTTAAGTAACGGTAACGTTTCTGAAAAAGGCCGTTTGAGTCAGGTTAGTGATTGAGTTAAGTAATTTCCTATTTAAAAACGTCAATGAGAAAGAAAAAGATGGGAATAAGCTAAAACTCCACGTCATTAGTCATTTTCGTTTGGCACCGTTCTGGTTCTGGTTCTGGTTCTGGTTGACATAAAAGTGACAGACCAGCTTATTTTCAACCAATCAGCCTTGGTGAAAATCAGCTGTTCTGTCATTTTTATGTCAACCAGAACCGTTATGAAACGAAAACGGCTCTTGATTGCGATTGGTCACCACACTTGAGGATGCCTCGACTAAAAGGGGGTTTCTAAACCCACCACTACCCGTTTAAAATAAAAAGGACGTTAACAATACATCTGATGTGCAAACACCTGAAATCAATTTTTTTTACTTGCATAGAAATGATTGTGTATTTTAACGTAAATAAAGAAGGAGATAAAGTCCAAATAATGGAAAATATGCGTTTTTACAAAAAATATTTGGGTAAGCCGCATATAATAATAGTTATCTAACATTCATTGACAACATTTACATCAAAAAGAAAGGTCTTTATAACTCGCTGTTACATTAGAAATACAAAGTCATAACTTTGTTACATTCATATTTTAATATAAAATATTCGATAGGTAAATTACCCATTCGCTTATTTTTGTCATCTAGTTGCCATTGAAACCTTTATTTTTTTTAAACCCATCTCCTTTTAGCACCTGTTGAGAAGATACGATAAAAATGTCAAATTTCCAACGGCTACTTGACGTCAATAATAAGTGAATGGCTTATAGTGACATTTATTATAGCTTCTATAATATAACAATTATGTTTGATAATTATGAATCATATACAGTCAACAGCCAGTTTCGTATCATATACTTACATATTAAAGGGGGTGTTGATTTAAAAACGTCATCTAGTAGGCTGTGAAATGTAAGAAGAAAAGGGCGAAGTCGTTTTCTGTAACAAAATGTAGATGCGTTCTAGATGAACGTTTTGTAATGAACACCTCGTATATACAAGTTAAGGTCCGCCGTACTGTAAAATACTCAAAGTAATTTACACTGACGTAGCTTGTTTTGCAAAATTGGAGTTTCAGTATTTGAAAAAAAAACGGTAGACACATAAAATTTTGTCTTTCTATTCGCTCTTGAGATTTAAATAATGTGCATCGAGTAGCCTCTGTATTAAGTTGGGAGCACCATCTTTATTTGACAGGAAAGGAAATAAAG